>JASKMD010000026.1:2324464-2371964 GCA_030144725.1 Haematococcus lacustris | reverse complement strand
CACCACCACCACCACCACCACCACCACCACCACCACCACCACCACCACCACCACCACCACCACCCACCACCACCACCACCACCACCACCACCACCACCACCACCACCACCACCACCACCACCACCACCACCACCACCACCACCACCACCACCACCACCACCACCACCACCACCACCACCACCACCACCACCACCACCACCACCACCACCACCACCACCACCACCACCACCACCACCACCACCACCACCACCACCACCACCACCACCACCACCACCACCACCACCACCACCACCACCACCACCACCCACCACCCAGCAGCAGCAGCAGCAGCAGGACCACCATCCACCATGAGCAGAAGCATTTTCAGCAGCATGCACAGAGGGACTGGCTTCTTGGCCTGTGGCACTAGGTGCTGCAGCAGGATGGCATAAAAACCCACAGCCAGGCATGTGTCTGGCATTGCTGGCAGTGGCAGTTCCTCCTTGTCATTCTCATCGGCCCGTTGCTGCTGCTGCTGCTGCTGCTGCCGCTGCTGCCGCTGCTGCCGCTGCTGCTGTTTGCAACCGTTTCTCCTAGCTGCACTGGCTGCACTCGACTGGAAGGCAGGAAGGGCTATGAGCAGCTGCTTTGCCTGCTGCCCAGGTCAAGCCCCACCTGATGGCAGTGAGGAGGGCACGGTCCAGTTGGTGCCCAGGTGCATGTCCTGCGGCACCACTGGCAGCCCCAAGCCTGAGACCTGCCAGGGGCCACTGACGGGCAGCTGCCCAGCCACGCCTGAAGCCACCTGGGAGCAGCAGGGGGAGGCGGCAACAGGCAGCTGGTAGGGGGCTGCGGGCTGACCGGTCCAGGTACACAAAGAGCCACCAAGCACCAGGTACACAAGTGACGAGTGCAACTTAAACGCATGAACCCTGCCAACATGTGTAACCATGTGCTCACAAACCCTGCCAAGCTGGGTGCTGACCATGTGTAGCCATGTGCCCATGTGCCCATGTTGCCATGTGACCATGTGGCCATGTGGCCATGTGGCCATGTTGCCATGTGACCATGTGGCCAGCTGTCTGTTGTGCTTGTGGTGTGATGTGATGGCAGCCAGCTGACAGCAGAGTTAGAGCAGTGTCAGGTGAGGGAGGCAGGTGGCTGCTGCAGCTGTGACACAGACATTGAGGCACATCAGGTTGGAGGAGGAGGATAAGGCACATGCAGGGGAGCCGGAGTGGGCTGCCTGCAGGCTGGGTGTGGAGGGGGGGTCATCACCATCCCCACCATTTGCCAACATGGCATTTGCCAATATGGAGCATAGGAGGTGGGACTAGGAGGTGGGGGTGAGGGGAGGGGTAAAGCACTGTGGGGAGGGTGTGTTGAGCCGTGTGTGGGGCTGGGGCTGGGGGTAGCGGTTGCTGCTGTGCCAGGTCAGGCGTTCCCCATGCCTGGCCCTGTCCACAGCTTCCACCTAGCTTCTGCCTAGCTCCCTTCTAGCTCCCTTCTAGCTCCCTTCTAGCTCCTTCCTGCCCCGCCCTCTGCCGCACCTGCTGCAGTGCAAACTGCACCGAGCTGTACTGTAGACCACCCGACCAGGCCAGCTCCACTTGTCCACCCGCAGGCACCATGAGTCCCGGCGGCAGCGGCCTGAGGATCAGCGGGGTCTCCCGGCAGGCCGCTGTGTTGCATGCCTGCTGGTCAGCAGGGCGGCGTCCAGCACCGCTGCACAGCTGGTCGGCCACCACGGAGGAAACCTGACCCATCTCACTGGCCATGCAGACCACGACCCGTGACTGCGTGCCTGCGTTCACCGACAACACCTGGTCGCATGGGAGCATGTTTGATGGGAGGGCCAGGGAGGGCTGTGCAATTGCAGTTACGGTTGCTCGCACACCAGGCACAGAGTGTTACCTGCAGTGCTCTTAAACACAGTTGGGGAAAGGGAGGTAGTGTGAAGGACATGCAATGCCAAATGGAGGTGATGGACTCGCTCAGCAATGAGCATGACCAGCAGCTCATTTGTGCACAGCGCACTCACTTCCACCCCAAACCCAGGTAGCCTGATTATAACCTATGTTGGAGACGGGTTGTGTCTTAGCCATGTCAGGCAGACCACAAGCTGTAGGGGAGGTGGGTGCCAGGGGTGAGGAAGCTAGAGGTAGCTGGAGGAAGCTGGAGGAGGGTCCTGTTCCATGCTTTGCTAAGTCTGCGCCACTAATGCAGCTGCCATGCTCTTGTCCCAGATGACTGCTGGAGAGTGAGCGAGTCTTAAGGTACAGCTGAAGGTACACAGGGTGTACACAGGTGGTGCACAGGTGGTGCACAGGTGGTTAGCAGGTGCTTAGGAGATGGTTAGGAGGTGGCTAGCAGGTGGTTAACAGGTGGCTAGCAGGTGATTAGCAACTGGTACACAGGTGATACACAGGTTGTGCAGGTGAAGGCACTGGCTGGGGGAAGTGGGGATGTGTCGAGTCTTGCCAGGCAGGCCCTGTGCAAGTCTTCAGCTTTGTCTTGACGTGCGCTGTGAGACTTAAGCCTCTTAGCTCCGTGCCGGTCTAACCAGGTTAATAGTGTTATCTATCTGCTGTTGTGTGCAGTGGAGTGCTCGCTTCAGCTCAAGGGCTAGCATGCATCCCTCAACATGCAGCCCTCAACAGCCTGCCTGCCTGCCCCCCAATCGCTTGCCTGAACCACAGTCCTTGCTGCACTGGGACCAGGCGGTGGTGCTCCAGGTGTAGGTGGTGCAGGGCCTGGTGTTGCACGGAAACAGGGGTATGCTGGCGCTAGTGCCATTGATGTGGAGGGTGTGGTTGCTCAATGCGAAGTTCGTTGGTGCTGAGGCGCTGGCAATGAGTAGTTGGTAGGAGGCTGAGGGCAGGCCCGGTAGCAGAGTCCAGTTGAAGCTGCCTGTGTTGTCAATGGGGCCTGCACAAAGCATTTGTAGCGTGCAGTTGTGGAAGAATGCCTAGTGCAGGCGTGGGGTGGGGTGGGGTGGGGTGGGGTGGGGTGGGGTGGGGTGGGGTGGGGTGGGGTGGGGTGGGGTGGGGTGGGGTGGGGTGGGGTGGGGGTGGGGTGGGGTGGGGTGGGGTGGGGTGGGGTGGGGTGGGGTGGGGTGGGGTGGGGTGGGGTGGGGTGGGGTGGGGTGGTGGGGTGGGGTGGGGTGGGGTGGGGTGGGGTGGGGTGGGGTGGGGCGGGGCGGGGCGGGGTGCCAGCAATGCCCACTTGCCTGCAGGAATGCCAAACCCCGTAACAAGAGCGGCAACCTGGACCTCGTCATTGTCTGCCTCGTCTGCCATCAGTTGGCGCCGTGAAGCTGCAAAGATGAGGCGTTGGTATTGAAAAACGGTTGGTCAGGGATGGTGTGTTCTGAATAAATCCGCCCTCAAGAGCCACCAAGCACCAGGTACACAAGTGACGAGTGCGACTTGAAAGCATGAAGGCAGATGGGCCCTCGAGTTGGTCACGCCCAAGAGCTGTGGGAGGTGCTGAGATAGTGGTCGGAGTGCCCTTTGCCCTTTGGTCGGAGTGCCCTTTGGGAGTGAGAGAACGAGCGACATCGCCTCCTGGGTATAATTAGGAGCTCAACAGGTGTTAGCTGATATGAGCCTAGTGGCGCAATGCCTCCGAGGAAGCGGCCCAGTGCCGCGGAGCAAGATCCGCTTCCGATTGGAGCCAGCAGCGTGACCAGCCTGGAGCCAGCAGCGTGACCAGCCAGTGAGGGGCATGATGTGGTGCCCGGTAGTGGCCCCCCGCAGGCCCCCACAGGCCCCACGCAGCAGCCAGGCAGCCACACAGGCAGCAGCCTCAGAGCCTGGGCCCAGCACTCCCCTGCCAGCCAAGCGTAGCAAGCGCACTAAGGCTGAGCCGGCAGCTGAGCCCACAAAGGGCAAGGGCAAGGCTGCCAAAGCCAAGCCAGCACCACAGCCAGGCAGGTGGCTGGACAGGGACTGCAATGCAGCGCTAAACATGCAGCGCATTGGGGAGAGCAAGTGGCGCCCGCTGGAGCTGTGCTTCTGGCCAGACCAGGGAGCGCTGCCAGCCAAGGGCAAGGAGTACCCTGGCCTTGGGTACAAGCGAGTGCGAGACAAGCCACCCAAGGCCCAGCAGCAGCAGCAGCCTGCTGAGTCACAGTAGTGTGTGCCCCCCCTTTGAGCTGTTATCAGCTTACAATTAGTGTATGTTTTGTCATGCCAACTCTACGTCATAGCCCTGTCACAGGGGTCAGGCAATGCTGTAGGTGGTAGGCGACCGTGACCATGTGAATGCCATGTATAGGCCATGAGCATGCCATGCGATGGGAACACCACACAGAAAAAACACTGTTTTGTAGTGGTCCACAACTAGTGTGTTCGATTGCAATGAAGGCTCAAGGTTGAGGGCCAAGGTGCTGAGATAGTGGTATGTATATATATATATATATATCCCATTCCATCCCCATCGCCATCCCCGGTCATATGTCCAGCTCGAACCACCCCACTACACCGGCCAGCCCAAGCCCAAGCCCACTGGGCCTTAGCTTACCTGCTGCCATGTTGACGAAGTGGTAGAAAGAGCTGTTGGCTGACAGGGTGCGCAGGTGGCGACCTGCAGGCCAGTGGGATCGACAGGGGGTGCACAGCAGGCTTTCGAATGCCAGGTGCCAGATCATTAGACAGATGCCCGGGGAAGGGGGGCAGCGGCTGACTGACAAGGACAGGGGACGAGAATGTGTGACTCCATCTATCTTTCCTTGATCTTTCCCTTTTTTCTTGCCTTTTCTTTTGTTTATTCAGTTGTGTTTTTCTTTGTTTAACCTGCATGTTCCTAGTTTGCAAATTGCGGCTGAGTCGTTTCACCTGCCTGCACATAAGGTCCTAAGGGCGGTCCATTTTCCTGCTGCTGCGGCCCGTGCTGGGTGTGATTTGCATTGGAGCTGTTATCAGCTTACAATTAGTGCATGTTTTGTCATGCCAACTCTACGTCATAGCCCTAACGGGTCAGGCAATGCTGTAGGTGGTAGGCGACCGTGACCATGTGTATGCCATGTATAGGCCATGTGCATGCCATGCGATGGGAACTCCACACAGAAAAAACACTGTTTTGTAGTGGTCCACAACTAGTGTGTTCGATTGCAATGAAGGCTCAAGGTTGAGGGCCAAGGTGCTGGGTGTGGCCATTAACGCGTGACAACTAACGCCACTGCAGTGACCCAGCAGCGCTGACCTGAGGCAGGCAGGGCGCCGTCAGCGGTGTCCAAGACGCGGAGGTACAGCACGACCTTGCCCCCAGCTGGTCCTCCCTCCCAGACCAGTGTGGTGGTGGCGCCGGCCTTCAGGCTGCTGGGGCAAGCCAGTGCCAGGGGCGGCTCGTCCGGCTGGCACTGGGTCACCCACCAGCTGCCGCCTGGGTGCCGTCATAGGGCAGTGGAGGAGCATGGTAGCGTGGGTGACGTCATGAGGTGCAGGGCAGGCAGGTTGTGTCCTGCTGCAGATGGCCTAGTCTCATGGCTTCCCTGCCCCTCCTGCTGCTGCCTGCTCCTCCCTGCTGCTGCCTGCACGCACCGCAAGTTCCTGAAGAGGGCCCAGCAGCATCCCCGTCCCTGCAGCTGCCACGGCCCTTGTCAGCGCACCAGCCGCAGCTGACGCCTCTTGCGCCCAGGCAGCCGGTACAGCTGGTCTGTGAGGAGCAGGCGGAGGTGATCGCTTGCTGCTGGGCGCACCTGCCGTTGTCATAGCCACACCTACAAGCAGCGCAAGCAGCAGCACATGATTGGGTTGCTAGGATAGGACTAGAACGAGAATGTGGGTGGACTGTTCAGAGCCAGTCTGACTTGCCTCGCACTATGGGTCAGCCTAACCAGCAGATGACCATCATCCTGTTGACCATTCACCAAACCTCCGCTCACTTTCATTAGGCCAGCAGATATAAATCAGTGTGACCGCTGTGTGAGGCCAAGTTGAATTTGAGGAAATGAGCCTCAAGGAGGAGGAGGAGGTGACCCAGCAGCAGCACTCACTCTGCGCCCATGCACTCCTCATCACACTTTGTATTGCTGAGCATGGCCGAGGTGCAGTTGGAGGGGCAGGGCCGCAGTCCGCAAGCCTGCTGGTTGCAGCCCTGGCTGGTCGCTGGCTTGGGGACAGCCAGGCATAAGGAGTCGGATTCATAGGCTCTGGTGGCGGGGACCTGCGCCAGACTCAACAGCACAGGACGACGACATGGGCGGGCGAGATGGGGAACTGGTCCGCACATGCACAGCAGGTGAGCCTCCCTACAACCTAATTAACCTTCATAACGTGTGTGTATGACTTGATGTCAGAGGCCCTGTTACGTAATGGGGGTATACACATTTCCTGCAATGTAACGGCATAGCCTGTAACAGCAGGTCAGGCATCCAGCTCAGCCATCAGGCATCCAGCTCAGGCACAGGCAGTGCAGGTTCTGAGAAGCCGCAACAGGAGCTGCCCCAGCAGGAGGGTCTGCAGAGGGACCAGCTGATAGTTCCGCTGTAGTGATAGTTCCGCTGTAGTCGTCGCTCGACTGTTTCAATCGCTCAAGGTCCTCCTGTCAGGACCTAACCAGTAGCTAAGGACGCGTCATGAAATGTAACTGCTGTCAAAGGACTTTTGTCTTTACAACCGCTGTAGCCTTCATAGCATTGTAGCCACCCACTGTCGCCCTAAGCTGCCGCTGAGACCTCTATGTCCATAATACAGGCATTAGTGGTACACACATGCATACGATTACACGATGATGATGATGATGATGGTGATGGTGATGGTGATGGTGATGGTGAGATGACGACAAGGACACCAACGAGGGAGACAGAGTGAATACCAGGGCGTTTGCAAGAAAAGGTGGTTGCAGCCAGGGTGGGTGGGGGCGAGATGAAGGGGCAGGGTTAGGATGCTGGGTTGGCTCCTGACTGTTGCCTGTACTGATGGGTAAGCAGGGGAGCTGCTGTGTGCCATTGTGCAGGCTTGGGTAGGGCGGCAGCAGTCGTAGTCACGCTGGCCATGCAAGCCACCTACTCACTCACCCAGCACATCACAGACCGCTCCTGTTCACCCCCGCCACACGTCTTGTTGCATGACCCCCACTCGCCAACACTCCACTCCCCGCTCGGGGTTGCGGCAGCTGGCAGCAGCATCCGGTTTGACGTGGTCAGGCAGCCGCTGCAGCCCCCGCATTGAAGATACATCTGCACTCGCAGTGAGGGGCAACAGGTGGCAAGGGAGGGCCACTGCCACTCATCACACAGCGAGGGGCAACAGGTGGCATGTGAGCCCAACAACCTGCTGTGCAGCCTGGCTGAGGCTCCAGCCTGTCCAGTTCTGTGTGTCCAACCCTACAGCTGTCCAGCCCTACCCTGCATGCCCTATATACCCTGTCCAGGCCTACCCTATAGATATGGGCCTATTCTATACAGATATAGAGATATATGGGCCTACCCTATACCCTATAGATATACCCTATACCCTATACCCTACAGATATGGGTCTACCCTATACATGCCCTAGTCCAACCCTACATGCTGTGCTCCAGGCCCGTGTGTGTCTAACCCTGCAGCTTAGTGAGACCATGGCCAATCATCACCAAGATCGTGGGGAGCGATGGGCAGGGGAATGGGGGAGGGGAAAAGGGTGTGGGGCCAGGACCGTGACGACGCCATCTCCACCATTTGCTGCCTGCTGCAGACCAACAAGGTGGAGGAGTGTGGACGGTGAACAGAGCAGGGCCTACCTTTCCCTTCCACCACTGGTCACTACCTACCGCTTCATCGCAAATGCTCTAGACACAGCCAATAAGTGGAGCGTCTGAACAGCTATGGCAATGACTTGACCCACTCGCTCCTGTTCGCAGGGCAGGGCTCACCTTGCCTACCAACGTGAAGGTTCTGTACCAGGGCAGAGTCGAGCCCCCCAAGCTGATGACCCAGGATGTGAACGGTATCTGCACTTCCAGTGTTCAACACGCAAGCTCTATAGAGGTTCCAATAGATGCAAAGAAAGACGAAGATGCAGCAAGGCACCTAGGCCACAGCGCAAACACCTAAGCGGTATGTGGGTCCTGCACCCATAGGGGCCCTCTCCCCTCCCCAGCATGGACAAGAACCCCACATCAAAGAGCTGCACCCATGGAACTGTGACTGCACCAAGTCATCAGCGCCCTCCCCCTCCCCCTCCCCCTCCCCCTCCCCCTCCCCCTCCCCCTCCCCCTCCCCCTCCCCCTCCCCCTCCCCCTCCCCCTCCCCCTCCCCCTCGACCCTGGCCAGCAGAGCTGCACCTACCGGGACATAGATCCTCTCCATGCCAAGTAGCAGGTCCATGCCGACAAACAACTGATACAGCACCCCAGAGCAACCCCCTGCCCGTGGTGTGAGCTGCACGCCTACTAGAGGAGCTGGCTGCACCACAAATGGAGCTACGCCCCTGCATGGCGTGCATGCATCAGCCAAGTAGCCTCAGCAGCAGCAGCAGCAGCTGCGTGGACGGCTGCGGCGGCAACAGCAGCAGCAGTGGTGGCAGCAGCGTGTTAGCGCCAAAGGACTCTTGCCATCCCCCTATACACCAGGCTTGGCATCCATGCGGCCATCATGCATGCAGCACATGCCACGAAACAGGGTACAGCAGTGAAGGATATCATCCACAGAGCACACAGGTTACACCCAGACCACAGTCAGCTCAGTCAGCACAGTCAGCACGGGCAAACATATAAGGCTGGCAACGAATGGATCCGCTCTTTATTGTTGTTGTGGGCTGCCTGCCTTGCAATGTACAGTTTTGTCCCAGCCTCTGGCAGGAGGTGCTCTATGGCTGCCATGATGAGCATGCTGCTGGGCCACTGCCAGGGTTTGCATGGGAGATCAGCCTGAGCCATGCAGCCAGTGTGTTGATGGCCTGACAACAGTTGATGGCCTGTGGCGCCAGAGCCATGCAGCCTGGTGTTGATGGCCTCACGACAGTTGATGGCCTGTGGTCCTGTGGCGCCAGAAGTGGAGCATCATGAGAGGAAGTTGAAACATCATGAGATCATACGTGCATCACAGGTGACATGACATCATACGTTCATTACAGGTGACGTTCATCAGGCATCCAGCTCAGGCAGTGCAGGTTCTGAGAAGCCGCAACAGGAGCTGCCCCAACAGGAAGGTCTGCAGAGGGACGTTGGTAATATGCATGCATGTACTCTCTCAATACTGCATCAACCTACTAATGTGAGCAGACAGGCAGTCAGCAGCAGGCAGTGGGAAGCAGCTGCCCCAGCTCCCCACCCTAACTCTAACCCTAACCCCAATCCCCAAGCTTCCCAAGCTTCCCAGGCAGTGGGCAGCACTGCCCAGCTGCCCTCACCACAAGGTCGCAGTCAATGTGGGCAGGAGGGCGACGGCCACGTCTGCAGAGCCAGTCATGGACAGCCTCAGCGGCCGCACAGTCAGACCATCACTGCCTGAGCTGCCACTTCTGCGGCGCCAGCAGCAGCAGCAGCAGCAGCAGCAGCAGCAGCAGCAGCCGGCACCAGCTTCGTGGGCATGCAACACGAGATGATGAGAAGCACGTAAAGGCACACACGGTGGTGCATGGATGCATGTGCTGGCATGACAACATTTGCCACCATCACCATCACCATCACCACCCCAGCCACCACCACTGATACCAGCACTGCACCTGCCCTACACCCCGCCACTATGCACTCTGGGTGCCAAATCCATGCATGTCACGCGCGCCATGCGCTGCAGCAACATCAGCGGTAGCCAATGAGACAGCATATGGGCAAATGCCATGTGACGACACCGCCACCGTCGACAACAAGGACGACGATGCGGACGCATACCATGTCGCCTCCCTCTGCTATTGTGTCCTCAAGGCCGCCTCACCCTCGAAACTCCCCCCACTGGCTGCGGTACACCGCGGCATATGAAACATATCTGGAGTAGTCAAATGCCAGGGAGGCCGAACCAGCGACTGTTGTGGCGACTTTCGTCCTGGCCTGCAGACAAGAACATGGGTAGGACTGTCAGTAGGCATGGAGTAAACATGCCTTATGGACTGCCAACTCCCAGCTGGACTTGCAACCGGCATTGCACCGCTTGCTACCCTTGTGCTATGGAACCATGCCTGCTGCGCCCAGCCTGGAGCCAGCAGCGTGACCAGCCAGTGCGGGGCCTGATGTGTTGCCCTGTAGTGCCCCCCCGCAACCCCCCACAGGCCCCATGCAGAAGCCAGGAAGCCATACCAGCAGCAGCCTCAGAGCCTGGGCCCAGCACTCCCCCGCCAGCCAAGCGCAGCAAGCGCACCAACGCTGAGCAGGCAGCTGTGCCTGCCCAGCCCACCAAGGGCACAGGCAAGGCCCAGGGCAAGGCTGCCAAAGCCAAGCCAGCACCACAGCCAAGCAGGTGGCTGGACAGGGACTGCAATGCAGCGCTAAACATGCAGCGTATTGGGGAGAGCAGGTGGCGCCCACTGGAGCTGTGCTACTGGCCACAGCAAAGAGCTCTGCCAGCCAAGATCAAGGAGTACCCAGGCCTGGGCTACAAGCAGCTGCGAGACAAGCGACCCAAGGCACAGCAGCAGCAGCTGCAGCAGCCTGCTGAGGCACAGTAGTGTGTGTCCTCTTCTTGAGCTGTCACCAGCTTACATCAGTGCATGTCCATCATGCCAACTCTAGACTATAGCCCTGACGGGCCAGGCAATAGTGCTAGGTGGGAGGCACTCATGCACCATGTCCATGTGCATTGGGTATTCTCCACACAGTCCATTAACACCGTTTGAGTCAGGCCACTAGTGGTCCCTAGTATTCCCGCTGGCAGTCCCTAGTGGCCACTACTGGCCCGGCTCAAATGGAGGCCCTAGTAAGGGACAATGGGCCTGGCAATAGGCAGCCATCATTTGTTGTACACCTGCTGAGCTCCTAATTATACCCAGGAGGCGATGTCACTCGTTCTCGCACCAAAGGGCACTCCGACCAAAGGGCAAAGGGCACTCCGGCAAGCATCATCAGCACGGGCCGAGGAGAAGCCCGTGTCAGCCTGCATAACTACAACTCACCTGCAACCCCACAGAGAAGCTGATACGAACGGGGATTAGCGCCACCGGGAAGGTGATGCTCGCGACGCGCACGTTCGGCGTGAGGAGGACGGGGTTTGACCAAATGTCCACGCGCGTGCTTGTTGTCACTGTGGCGTCAAGGCTCATCCTCAAGTTGCCGTACACTTCAAACTGCAGCCATTGTACAGCACCGGGTCACTCCCAGGTCAAGCTGTTGTCACTCGTCGAGGTGCCCAAGGCCCCGCAACGCCAAGGCCGCAAGGCAGAAGCACGGTGCAGCGGCTATGCAGATGAATGGTGACATGCATGGCACAACCAGAGCTTCCCAGCTTCCCAGATTCCCTCTGACACTGCCATTGTCCCAACTTGCAGCGAAGTCAATCACATGATGTAGTGTGTGAGGTTGTGCGTTGCAGCAAACCGGGGATGGTGATGGTGGTGGTGGTGGTGGTGATGGTGGTGAGGAGGAGGAGGAGGAGGAGGAGGATGTTGAAGTATTGACCTTAACTACTACTCCACACTGCAATGCTTCACACTGCAATGCTTGTGCATTGCGACCAGCCGTGTGCCAGTAGTGCTCACCTTCATGTAGTCCACATAAACAAACGGAAACCACCATGTGCCTTTGAGGATCATGATGAAATAGATGCCGGACTCGATACGTGCAAAGCAGTTGTTGCACTGCACCTGGAGGCCAGCAGGTGGGTGACAGCAAGCCCTGTGAAGCTCCTCACACCTTCGCTCCCAGCACCTGCTTCCACACAGTGCTCCTGCTAATGATGGCCTTGGCGCCTCTACCGCTGTTTGGGCTGTTTGAGTCAGCACTCTGCTTGTGCATTGTGTGCACAGTTGTTGGTAGGGTAACGGTGATGATAGGGGATATGTGCTGTAAGCGGCTCCCATCCCATAAGTCACTTGGGGTCACTCTCACCACACCTGCGTGCTTGCATGAATTACACTCACTCGTAACCCCCCAGAATTCCATAGAGAAAGGCCTTGCTGTCGAGCAGATCGAGTCTGTGGGTTCCAGTTCATCTCGAAGTCCGCCAGGTTCTGCGATGGTGGCACAAACAAGCTCATGCCAGATCAGCTCGAGTCATTTTCTTGGCCCTAAGCGAAGATGGCCCGGTGAGCCCGCCCAGGCCAGATGAGTTAAGGCAATCAAATATAAGTATATGAACGGAGACTGACGACAGACACGAGGGGCACAGTATAACGCAAATGATGGATGGATGACAATGCATGGATCTCCGACAGACAACATGACAGGCACCAGACACAGTACTCGAATTGCCAGGCACTTACCCTCCACCCCTCCAAGGTCCAGAGGGCCCTTCTTTCTGCCGCACTTGCTGCGCCTGGGGCCCCTCTGGCCACGTCACCAACAGTAGCTATGGCAGTGTCCGTGCCCTGCAGGAAAGGCGGCTTCATCCCCCAGTGCGCAGCCACACTCCACACATCGAGTATGTCGTTGGCTCTCGTGTTATTGTCACACTGTTTTTGTCACACCGCCCAAGTGACATTTCATCGGGTCATGGTCACTGGTGCCGTTAATCCCACCTCAGACAACCAGGCAGCCCCTCGTCACCCCCACCCCCACCCCCACCCCCACCCCCACCCCCACCCCCACCCCCACCCCCACCCCCACCCCCACCCCCACCCCCGCCCCCGCCCCCGCCCCCGCCCCCGCCCCCGCCCCCGCCCCCGCCCCCGCCCCCGCCCCCGCCCCCGCCCCCGCCCCCGCCCCCGCCCCCGCCCCCGCCCCCGCCCCCGCCCCCGCCCCCGCCCCCGCCCCCGCCCCCGCCCCCGCCCCCGCCCCCGCCCCCGCCCCCGCCCCCGCCCCCGCCCCCGCCCCCGCCCCCGCCCCCGCCCCCGCCCCCGCCCCCGCCCCCGCCCCCGCCCCCGCCCCCGCCCCCGCCCCCGCCCCCGCCCCCGCCCCCGCCCCCGCCCCCGCCCCCGCCCCCGCCCCCGCCCCCGCCCCCGCCCCCGCCCCCGCCCCCGCCCCCGCCCCCGCCCCCGCCCCCGCCCCCGCCCCCGCCCCCGCCCCCGCCCCCGCCCCCGCCCCCGCCCCCGCCCCCGCCCCCGCCCCCGCCCCCGCCCCCGCCCCCGCCCCCGCCCCCGCCCCCGCCCCCGCCCCCGCCCCCGCCCCCGCCCCCGCCCCCGCCCCCGCCCCCGCCCCCGCCCCCGCCCCCGCCCCCGCCCCCGCCCCCGCCCCCGCCCCCGCCCCCGCCCCCGCCCCCGCCCCCGCCCCCGCCCCCGCCCCCCGCCCCCGCCCCCGCCCCCGCCCCCGCCCCCGCCCCCGCCCCCGCCCCCGCCCCCGCCCCCGCCCCCGCCCCCGCCCCCGCCCCCGCCCCCGCCCCCGCCCCCGCCCCCGCCCCCGCCCCCGCCCCCGCCCCCGCCCCCGCCCCCGCCCCCGCCCCCGCCCCCGCCCCCGCCCCCGCCCCCGCCCCCGCCCCCGCCCCCGCCCCCGCCCCCGCCCCCGCCCCCGCCCCCGCCCCCGCCCCCGCCCCCGCCCCCGCCCCCGCCCCCGCCCCCGCCCCCGCCCCCGCCCCCGCCCCCGCCCCCGCCCCCGCCCCCGCCCCCGCCCCCGCCCCCGCCCCCGCCCCCGCCCCCGCCCCCGCCCCCGCCCCCGCCCCCCCCCACCCCGACCTGGCCCACCTGCTCCATCCAGGAAGCGCTCAAGACTGTGGCCAACCTGCGGCGAGTCGTCGTGGTTACATTTAGGTGTGTGGTCATCGTATCACTCTTCGTCAGCCAGGGTCGCAAGCCGTGAACTTGATGCGTGTCGTCTGAGGCCGTCAATGCACGTCGAAGCAGGCGCCTGAGCCCGGAGTCGCTGTTGAAGGGATGATCGGCATGCGTGAGGGGCAGGCGCTTGTAATGCACTTCGCCATGGCGGAAACACTGGTCCATGCTGACCTGCATTGTTGGATTGCCACAGTACGATTTGGAATGGTTCAATGCGGATTGCAAACACTCGTGCTGCTAAGCCATGTTGCTATCGGAGGTGTTAAACGCCGTAGCCCTGCTCAGTCTTACAAATGACCCAAATGACAAGAATGAGCAGTCGTTAGACAAAATATTACGGACTTGGGTTCATTGGGTACTTGTTGTTGCCTAACCGGCACCATCAGTCTCATCCTTTAGCTGCATGCCAGATATGCTTGATGTGTCCCACGCGCAGGCTGCAGCGTGGAATTAACGTGCCTTCTGCCCTGCAAACTCCCACTCACCGGAGCTGTGTGGAAGGTGACTAGGCATGTAGGCATGGCATGCACCCATGTGCACTCGGAGGCGTGAGGGGGTGCTAGGAGACGGAGGTAGAAGGGGCCAGGAGTGTCCTCTGTGGCGTTGCCAGAGCACCTGCGTGCAGAGGTGCGCAACCCTCAGTGCATAGATGAGAAAGCAGGAGCATGGCTAACAACCCTAGAATGCATGATTGTCCGAAACCCATTCGTGCCAGTGTGACTCAGCATTAGTCGGTTGGGCTTTAGCTCACCCCCCCCACAAAAAGCAACCTCGTGTTATGCAAAAGGTAACGATTTTGGTAGTCTTCACCGCATCACAAGCACATTTGTCACAAGCTCTGCCTTTTGCCCCCCACGAGTTCCCATGTTGCCTTTGTCTGCCCCTTTCCCCACGGCGGGACGAGGACTTACCCCCAGGATGCTTCACCCGCCACAACTGCTCCTGCTGGCCAAAGCTTCACAGCCGCAATGTCAGTTGTCGACAGCTTAAGATGTGATGGCCCACACTCCAGGACAGACGTCACGTGAGCCTCCTGACTTAGCACCACCAGGTCCTCCCTCTGCGCTTGCACATCAGTGGCATCGCAGCAGTTCTGTTCTGGCCGATGTGGGATGGTGACGGTACGACGCCACATGGTGCTAAGATCAGATGCAAAATCTTATTGCGCACGAAACCGCAAATCGCTGTGTGATTAAGACGCTGGCGCTGGCGCTGCGAGCAAGCTCGGCGCCGCGCCCTACCCACCAGCTCTACGTTGTAGCGCAAGTGCGTATATGCGCCTGTTTCTTCGTCGATATCCTCAGCGTCATAGTTGTGGTGGCGATGCGCACTGCCTGGCGCTTGCACCCGTTGCCAGCTCCCGCTCACGTCGCTTGCTGTTGGTGCAGCAATTGCGGCGAGAACGTGCGCAGAGCACAGGAAAATAAGGACAAGGGATGCCATCACCATGCCGCTAGTCCCTGGCCAAAGCGAGAGCCAGGCACTTGTGTGGACTTGCAGAGTTACCATGTCCGATAAATACGGTGGCGCGAGCAATCATCACACTTGCCTAATTAGGCACGGCAAGGCGGCACGGTGCGACAGCAAGGCCGTAGCTTGAAGTCCTGGCGCGGTGCACTGCGAAAGCTGGCTTCACTACCCCACTCCAGCAATTCTTCATAAGGTGAGGGTGGGTGGGTGGGAGGGAGGGTTATGTATTGAGATGTGGTGGGTTGGGCATGAAGTGAATAGTAGTTGACTGTGCCATGCCTATAAGGTTCCCAAATAGACATCTCCATGTTCATGTAGTAAATAGTATAGACTAGAGATAGTAAGTAGTGTAGACTAGTCGACTACTTCGTCACAAATCAACTCGTTTCAGTCGCAATGGGGCGTACATCAGCCTGCCAGACACGTCGTGCTAGTCTTAAGAGCAGTCAGTATCAGTTGCAATCCTGTTGATCTGCCGGCCAAAGGATTGCCCACGTCCGTAGTCGACGAACTCCGATGGCGGCAGCTGCTGGCCCATTGAGCGGCACGCAGCCAAAGAGGAAGCTGGGAGCATTAGAACTAGCATCTACAGCAAGCGCTTCTCATTCATGATGGCGCAGACTAGGCATGATGCCTAGCCTGTGCCATTATGCCAACCACCATGTGTGTGCCTTGTGTGCATAGCTGCAGTTGGAGAAGGACATGGCGGAGGTGTCCATGGAGCGCCATGGGCGTGCCAAGCAGCTGGTGGTCTTCTTTGGCGCAGCTGGCATAGTCACTGGGGGAGGTTGGGGTGCTGATGCGGTGCTGCGGGCCTGCTGCGAGGTGGTGTGCAGGCCCAGGGGCACAGACCAGCTGCGGGGCAGGGTGGTGCTAGTGGATGAGCACCGCACCAGCCGGGTCAGCTCAGCAGTGAATGGCAAGCAACCATGTGAGGAGGAGCTGGATCATGAGCAGCCCACCAGGCGTGCAGTCTGGAAGCCCCCAGCAGGGCAGGTGGAACACCGCCTGCTGCGCCCAGCCTGGAGCCAGCAGCGTGACCAACCAGTGCGGGGCCTGATGTGGTGCCCTGTGGTGCCCCCCCGCAACCCCCCACAGGCCCCATGCAGCAGCCAGGAAGCCACACCGGCAGCAGCCTCAGAGCCAGGGCCCAACACTCCCCCGCCAGCCAAGCGCAGCAAGCGCACCAAGGCTGAGCAGGCAGCTGAGCCCACCCAGCCCACCCAGCCCACCAAGGGCACAGGCAAGGCCCAGAGCAAGGCTGCCAAAGACAAGCCAGCACCACAGCCAGGCAAGTGGCTGGACAGGGATTGCAATGCAGCGCTAAACATGCAGCGTATTGGGGAGAGCAGGTGGTGCCCATTGAAGTTGTGCTACTGGCCACAGCAGGGAGCTCTGCCAGCCAAGGGCAAGGAGTACCCAGGCCTGGGATACAAGCGGCTGCGAGACAAGCGACCCACGGCCCAGCAGCAGCAGCTGCAACAGCCTGCTGAGGCACAGTAGAATGTGCCCCTTTTTGTTGAGCTGTCATCAGCATATATTTGTGCATGTCCGTTATGCCGACTTTACACAATAGCCCTAACGGGTCAGGCACTACTGTAGGTGGTATGCACTCATGCACCATGTCCATGCGCATTGGGTATACTCCACACAGCCCATTAACACCGTTTGAGTCAGGCCACTAGTGGTCCCTAGTATTCCCGCTAGTGGTCCCTAGTGACCACTACTGGCCCGGCTCAAATGGAGGCCCTGGTGAGGGACAAAGGGACTGCCAGAGCATGGCCTAGAGAATGGCGATGTCGGGTTTGGAGAATCAGGGAAATAACACCGATACTTGACATCAAGCCTTGCTGCTTACGTCCACCTTAAGGATACTCCCAGACAAGCAAGACAAACAAACAACACAGTAGGCACAATGCTGTGCAAATCCCATAAGCGGAGGAGTCCATGAAGGAGCTTCAGTGCACTGACCCTATCCGTTCATTCATTCGGACTGCGGCTTATGCCTTGGTGGGCATGGGCACGCTAGTGAGCTGCAAGTGCAAGTGCTGGTTCAACTGCGGCGAGATCTTGTTGTTGGCCTTCAGCACCTTGTACACCGCGGGGTTCACATGCTTAAGCACAGCCGCCTCTGCTGCGGTGATGTCGCTGACTGCCACCTTGTCCATGTAGCCCTTGGTGGCAGCATACACCACCACCACCTGCTGCTCGATGGGCATGGGGTTGAACTGGCGCTGCTTCAGGATTTCTGTCAGCCGTGCCCCACGCTCCAAGACATACTGGGTTGCGGCATCCAGGTCAGAGCCAAACTGGGCAAAGGCAGCCACCTCACGATACTGTGCCAGCTCCAGCTTCAATGTGCCAGCCACCTGCGGCAGCACAGCACATGTTGAGTACCACCACTGAGCTGGGTGCACACGCTTGCCAATGCTGCAGGCATCCTGGAGTCGCCAAGCAAGTAGCCCGGCCTGTGCAAGTGCATGGGATGAGCAGTTTCTTGGGGGCACATGTGGACGCGCAATAATCTTGTTGGACGCCAGCTGGGAGGGGTTGGTGAGTCACAACACAAAAAGGCCACATGCAAGCAGACAGTTACCAAAGCGTGCACTGTGCCAAGGCACTCGTTTAGCAATAGACAGCTCATGTGCCCACCTGCTTCATGGCAGGGAACTGGGCAGCAGAGCCGACACGTGACACGGACAGGCCGACGTTCAAGGCCGGGCGGATACCCTTGTAGAAGAGCTCTGTCTCCAAGAAGATCTGGCCATCTGTAATGGAGATCACATTGGTGGCAATGTAGGCGGACACATCTCCGGCCTGAGTCTCAATCACAGGGAAGGCCGTGAGGGAGCCTCCGCCCATGGCCTTGCTCATCTTTGCCGCACGCTCCAGCAGGCGGGAGTGCAAGTAGAACACATCACCCGGGAAAGCCTCACGCCCGGGTGGGCGGCGCAGCAGCAGCGACATCTGGCGGTACGCCACCGACTGCTTGGACAAGTCGTCGTAGATGATGAGCGCGTGCTTGCCGGTGTCACGGAAGTACTCAGCCATGGCACAGGCGGAGTAAGGTGCCAGGAACTGCAGGGGCGCTGCATCAGACGCTGTAGCAGAGACGATGATGGTGAACTTCAGGGCGCCGGCCTGCTGGAACAGCTTGACCAGCTGAGCCACAGTGGAGCGCTTCTGGCCAATGGCCACGTACACACAGTACACGCGGTTGTTCTTGTGGGTCAGCTCATTGCAGGCCTTCTGGTGCAGGATGCAGTCCACAGCGATGGCGGTCTTGCCGGTCTGGCGGTCACCGATGATGAGCTCACGCTGGCCACGGCCAATGGGTACAAGCGCGTCCACCGCCTTCACACCGGTGTACAGCGGCTCACGCACTGACTGGCGGGCCACAATGCCTGGGGCCAGAGTGGCAGTGGCAGCGTGTCAGGGGTGGCGGTGGCAGCGATGGTAGTGGCAGCAAGCGCTGAGGATGTCGTGGCAAGGGCACTGACAGGGGAAAGGGGCAGGCCAACAGCATTACTGCTCTAGCCTGACTCGACTGACATTGTCGCAAATGGGTTACAGCTTGGGTGTTTCACAACAAAGCACACAGTCTAACCAGCATGGAGTCTCTGGTCTGGCCTGCAGGCACACTCCACCACTTAAGCCCTCGCACAAGCTAGGCACCTTGTAGTTCCTTGCAGCCAGCTGTGCTGCTGCGTGCGAAGCCGTTACTTCTTCGCTATCATCACCGCCAGCACCAGTTCTGCCACTCCTCCAAGTTTGCTCCTGCCCCCAGCATCCTGCATCCTGCCACATTCCCCTCGATCCTACCCGTGCCAGACCCAGAGCCTGCAAGCCCTGCACTTACCCGGTGCCTTGACCTCCACCAGACTGGAGCGCACATTGGTCAGTGGGCCCTGAGATGCAGCAAGCACACAGACAGTCATCTCCCTTGCCACATCCTCCAGGCTACACAACTGCCACCAGGCTGATGCCCTGAGCAGCCTTGGGCATGCCTCCATGACATGGCTGTCTTCCCTCTACAAACTCCATCAAGACACCAGATGTCAAGCTGCACTGCGTCCAGCAGAAGGGGCGTCACCGAACCAAAGGATAAGCCCAGCCCTAACCCAACTCCAAGGATGAGACCAGCCCTAACCCAAGCCCTAACCCAACTCAAAGGATGAGCCCAGCCCTGGCACCCAATCCTGACACAGCAGGTCTGCCTTACTTAGCCGGTGGCAGCTGCCTCACCTTGCCATCAATGGGCTGGCCCAGGGCATCAGTCACACGGCCTAGGGTGCCTGGGCCAATGGGCACGTTCACAATCTGCCCCGTGCGGTACACCAGATCCCCTTGGTGGATGGCGCTGTCATTGCCAAACACCACCACGCCCACGTGGTCGGACTGCAGGTTCAGGGCCATGCCCTTCACCCCGCTGTCGAAGCACACCAGCTCTCCAGCCTGCGCCACAGTGGGAGTAGGGAGACCAGGGAAGGCTGAGGTTAGGCCGAGCGACAGGCTGAGTGAGACGAGGCTGAGGAGAGGCTGGGCAGCAGGCTGAGCTAGGGCTGGGAGGTGCCAATGATTAGACTACAGGTGAAGGGCCAGGCAAGACTGCTCTGACTTGGGCAGGTGCTCCTGTGGCTAAAGGGGAAACCATCCACATGTGACATGCAAGCCAGAGTCCACAATGATGACCCCCAAGCCAGGCAGGTCTGGCTTGCATCACATGGGTTGGATAAGCAATGTTGACCTGTATTGTGCTGCGAAGAGGTGACAGCATTCAGCAGCACTTGCCCAAACTAATTCTTTGCTAAGAGCCTGTCGAAGAGGCAGTGTTGGAGCAGCCAGAAGGAAGCTGTGTTGAGCGGCTGTGTGGGTGACTTGAGGTGAGAGGGACGTTCTGTGTGGCTGTGTGGCACACGCACCTGCACGCTCTTCAGGCCATACACACGGGCAATGCCGTCCCCCACAGACAGCACCCGACCCAGATGGGTCACTGGAGGCTGATAGCTCTTCTCAAACTCCTTGACTGCTGGAATGAGCTTCTGGCTAACATGCTGGATCAGGTACTTGCTGCTGAACTTGGGCTTCAGCGCCTCAGCAGCATAGCTGCGTGCTGCGCCTAGCACCTGCTTAAAAGCACACAGTGCAATCGAAAGCTTGACACATGGACACTTGCCCCTCAAACATCTTAAAGGCAGACATGGACATGGTTTTGCAGCTTGCACCATGCCAGCCATGCACAGCTTCTTGTCACTGTGATGTATGGTTGGCAGTTGATGCATACAGCTCCACATCCTGAGATCAAACAAAGACCACGGCTGCATGCCATGTCGCGACGGGAAATGCTGTTGTGTTGTGATGCTGTGTTGTGGATGGCTCCTATTTCCCAGCCGCCCAAGTAGGCTTGCAGAATGAGCGCAAAGCGCACAAGCTCGGCCGTATCCCAGATCCGAATGTTTGTAGCGGCGCACCTGTGCCCATCGCGGGGTGCCTTCAACCGCGCTGCACAATCAAAAGCAAGCCCAATCAAAAACACGCTGGGTCAGGGCCAAAATGTCGGCATGCCTCTGATTCTCATTCGCTGCTGGCAGCTGTGGCAGATGGACCGAATAGTAGACGCGATGCTCACCTGGCTGATGATGCAAGCCGCTGCAGGCCTGCAGGCGCAATGACACAGGCCGGCAACTAAGGATCGGTCTAAGACGACCAGAAGCAAGCTAGCGGCTGCTATCCGTCTTGACATAGGCACATCAAGACTACAGTGCGCCGAACGCCTAGCTGAAGCAGGCTGCTGTATTCATGTGGCTGCGCACCTGCCCTAAGCACGCTGTACGCTGACTGGCGCATGGTTGGCTGCGATGGACGGGGCTTCCGTGTCGAGCACCCTGTGTCGGGGATGGAGCGCCCTGTCCTGCGCGCTAGCCACCTGGACGGAGACCCTGTTGTAACGGAGGGATCGTGAAACTAGTCGCTCTTCATGTGTGCGCATTTCGTTGTCGTTGACTCAATGCCGTGCAATGATGCTGATGTTGCTGCTGCTGCTGCTGCTCTAGGCACAACCCGCTAGCCTTCTCTAAGCCAGTTGTGTAGCTATGTGTAGCGGTTGTTGTGCCGCAGCAACCCCCGGTTGTGACCTTCTACAACTGGTCCTACACGTTGATTAGCGGCACCGTGGCCACCGTGGCCAGCGGCAGCGATGCGCTCGGTTCGCCAGCCGATCAAGTTCCACCGTCGCAGCCGACTCTCTGCTGTTCTAGGTTGGCGTGGGCGTCCGAAATGTCCCTTGAGTTCCTGCTCTCACTGTCCAGGTTTGGCAGCTGTGGCGGCATCGCCTTCACCATAGGCGGGTCATGGCGGGTTTGGCGGCTGAGCCGCGGAGGCGGGCGGGGCTCAGGCAGCATCACCATGAACACCGTCGGCAGTGTGGACGCTGTATCGCGTCATCCCCCACTGGGGTTCGTCTTATAGGACAATACTTGAGTCACATCGACTGTAAAGCTATGTACTGTACTGTACTGTAGGCAGCTCTGCCTGCGTGCTCGTCAAGTGTTGCCACTAGGTAGTACTCTGTGATGCTGGTGCTGATTTTGGTTGCGTTGGCATTGAGGGAGTTGTTGTCGCCTTGCAGGTGCACCTGGTCCAGCTCCTGAAGCTTGGCAACTGGCCAGGCACTGCTGGGCTGCTCAAACATGGCCACCTCACCGGGCAGCAGCTTGATGCGGCTGTGGTGGGGGCCACGCATCAGGTGCTCCTGCACACTTGCATTGGTGAGCAGGTCCATGGCAGCCTTGATCTGTGGCAGCAGGTTGGGGTCCTCGATGTCCAGCTGAACTGGGGGAGGCAGCTGGGCTGGGGGGGCTGCACTGCGGGGGGAGCTGCGTGTGGGGAGGCGGGGGTGAGAGTAGGGAGGGCAGGCTGGGTCAGGTGGGGGAGGGGGGCATGGGGCTGGACCTGCTGCAGGGAAGCCTGGAGTGGGCTGGCCTAGGAAGCACTGGAGTAGCATGGTGCGCGACATGACCGCTGCCAGGCAACACTGCATGCTGCCCATGGTCATGCGCTGGTTGACCTGTGCCACCACTGCATCGACTTCCTCTGGGCTCAGGTCAGGCCGCGCTGCCTCCACAAGGGCACGAAAGGCTGCCTTGATAACCTGGCGCCGCTCTGCAATCACTTCCTGCTCACCCTGTCCCTGCCCCTCATCCTCTTGCTGCCCACTGCCACTGGCACCTGCATTACATGGGACGGCACAGCACACGCGCACGGAGTCGCAATGTCGCGTGGTACACACTGCGTCGCGTCGTAAGGGGGGACTAGCCTTTCGTCGAGCTTAGCGGCTTACAGGCGGCACTCTGTGCGGGGGAGACGGGGCGCTTGCGTTTCCTTTTCCTTTTCGGCGGCATCTCAGGGATTCAGCAACACCATCCAAGCGGAGTGGTCGTGCTAGGGGGTGCATCAGGTCGCCATCTAATCGGAGTGCCGGCAACCGGAGTGGGGCGGAAATGAGATCCATTACACAATCATTACTTAGCCGGACGAACTTGAAAATGAAATGTTGGCTGGGGGGCGCAGCCAGCAGCAGGGCAGGCACAGGGGTTTTCCATGACCAGGCACCTGGGATGACACTGCTGTAGGAAGCCCCCTGTGCTGCAAGTTGACACGCACAGTTAGACAGTTGAAGCCTATGCTACCTGCGAGTATGCATACAGTTGAAGCAGTCAATGCCTGTGCTGCTCTCCCGCCGGCCAGCAATGTGCAACGCATCCGCACGAACTTGAAAATGAAATGTGTTTCAGTGGCCTGGCAGGTGTCGCAGGTTGCCAGCCGCTGGCAAGCATCGAAGCATTGTGCAGGGCCAGTGGCCCAGGATGTCTCAGTGAGGAGTGAGCACTCAGGTACGCGTTGCAGAGCTGTACGACATCCCAGCTGGCAATGGGTATTCTGCAAGATGCAGCTTCAGTAGGTTTAGCCGGCTTGACGTTGTGGATGCATTGGGTTGCACACACTAACCAGTGCAAATCAGTCAACCGAGTCTTACACCCTGACACCCTCCCCATGCCCCACCCTGAGAGATTCCCCTATCCCTCATGACTCAACCTCTCATTGACCCTCATTTTCCTCTCAGATACACCCGGACGACGAACGGTTGGTCGATGAGGCGTTGACAAATGAGACGCTGCCACTCAGTGCTCAGCAAGTGAAGGAACTGGCTTCGCACTTGGTGCAAGGTTAGCAGCGGTGTGTGACTTGGATGCCGGACGATGCAGCCCCTAGTTATAGGGGAGATATGGAGATAAGGAGGTGACCCGCTCATGTGCTCCTCAGTTCCGGTGGAACGTGGCCAGCAGCGGTCTCAGGTTCGAATCCTCAGCCCCCCAGACACGTGCCTCACACCGCCTTAGGCCAGGGTTCTCTCAGGCTGGCCACACTGTCCCCCTGCGCTCCAGCACACCATTCTGATCAGCATGGCAATCTCTCTGCCATCCATCTGTACATGCATAATCACTCTGCCATTCATGCATGCACATATCCATGCATGCATAACTAATCCGCCATGCACTGTTCCAAGGGAGTCTGCAGCACATAGACAGTTGCCCCAGCTTCCCTCCAGCTGCCTAACAATACACTGCTCACCATGTGCCGCTCATCCCATGCCCCTTTCCTTCCTTAGCCATTGCAACTCAACGCCCCATACCTCCGTCGAGCTGAGGCTTGCACAAACAGGTCAACAAAACTTATTCAACAAGGAACACCCTGTTGGCCTGTGGGTAATCTCACTCAGCTACCACAAACACGTTGTGTGATGCACGGCACCAATCATGCCTTGCATGTGCATTAACAGGCTTGGGTACCCCTCCCCCTTTACCTGCAGCACTGCTGGCAGCTTGCGGCGCAGCATTGCCTCCACCGCCGGCACGTCCACGAGCAGGCTCTGGCGGGCCATGACGCTTAGGCACTCCTTGGCATGGCACTCCTCAGGGGTCCAGGTGTGATATTTGTAATCTGATGCATTCTGCACATGACGGCAGAGGGAAAGCAGGGCTCACGTCCAAGATGACAGGTGGCGAGATGGAGCGATGTTAACGGGAGAAAAAACATGCATGTAGAGTCTACGTTGTAGACAGTAGAAAAGCCGTGACATCACTCTTTCTATCACAAACACTGCAACTGCTAGTGAGCAACACCCATTGCTACTGGCTGAGTGATGACACGACATAAACGACCCGCTGCATGCATGATGTCACACCATGTCACACCACCCCAGCTTCATGGCACCCCACCCCCTCCACATCACCTCCACCTCGCTCCATGCCCTACCTCTGCAGCAATAGCTCCCGAACTGGCAGTGCCTGGCTCACCGCGAAGATGGCGAACTTGTAATGCTGTGGGCGCCATGCAAAGTGGTGGATGTCCCCCACGGACTGAGTGATGTTGTGATACAGCTGGCTGAGCCCCGCCCACTCCCACTTGTAGGGCAGCAGCTCCAGGACCATGGTGCCGGGCCGCATGAACATGGAGTTGGCCATGAGGGAGCTGTGGCGGCCCACCAGCACCATGGAGGCGGAGATGGTGGACAGGTGGGATGCAATAGAGGCATCTGTGGTCAGGGTGACCTGACGGGCCTGGAGCACAGGGCAAGGTGCATGCCGGCAACGACATTGCGGTGGCCTCATGGGTTACATTGCTGTTTAGGTTTACTTTGTTAAATAATTTATTGTTTATGTGCTAGGTATAATTGTTTTACAAATAGGGTGGTATTCTTGTGGAGTAGTGGTACAGGGTCGAGTAGTGGTACAGGGTCAACGCAGTGGTACAGGGTCGAGTAGTGGTACAGGGTGTAAGCTGGTAATATCTGAGGTGTACAGGTATCTAGGTATACAGGATCAAATAACTTCCCACAAGTCGGGGGTGGACGGAGCCACTATGCTTCCAATCTTAGTCGCACTCCAGCCATGAGGACCCCTCTGATAGCTAGCTACGCGTCCTCTGCCGCTTTCCGAAATCATCTCCTTTGCCACTGCCCTCATCTCCTTTGCCTCTGCACTCATCCCCTGCGCCTCTGAACTCATTTCTCCACCCCCAGCTCATCGTCCAGTGTGAGCCTGTCCCAGAGACCGCACTGCACTGCCCAGGGCATCCAGGTTGACCCAGCCCTGACCTCCAACCCTTCAGAGGTCCCCGCCCTGGGACCATGGGACCTCACCTGCAGGCCATGGTCCTGGGCCACCTGGGACAGCATGTCGTACACCTCCTCCAGGTTATGCAGGCCTGGCCACTGCTCCCCTGCTGCCAACAGCAGCGTGAGGGCCTGTGGCGGAGCGGTGGCCTTGGTGGCAGAGGGTGCAGGGAAGCCTTGCTGCACGTACACCGTGTGCCTGTCCACAGGGCAGTGGGGCAGTGGGGCAGTGTGGCTGGCTGTAGGCAGTATTGCTTGTGGTGGGGCGGGGGCAAGGGGGGAGGGTGCACTGCCTCCCTTGCCCCTCCACTGCCTGCCAGGCCCTGGGCGGGGATAGGCGAGATGGAGGGAGGGAGGGGGGGAGGCTGGCAGGCTGGCAGGGAGGAGGCTGGCAGGGAGGGAGGGGGGGAGGCTGGGAGGGAGGGAGGGGGGGAGGCAGTGGGCCAGGCTGGCCGCATGCTGCAATCCTGCCTGCTGCGGCCTTAGCTGGGTTGCTCATTGGGGCACAGCGGGCTGCTGGGTATGGGGCAGGTTGCTGGAATAGGGGGGCAGCGTGCACTCTGGTTCCCTGCAGCTTGACCTGAGTCGCTTGTGCTTTGTAAGGCACGCTCAGCCAGAGGGTGTGTGCAGCATGGAGCGCAGGACAGGACAGCATGCAGCATGGCGTGACGGCAGCAGCAGCAGCAGAGCAGCCATGGGTTCGCAAAAGGGATGTAGGGAACCCAACTCGGAGGCTGAACATCAGCAGCACAAGCAGGCAATTAGGAGCAGGAACAGTAGCAGTGGCAGCAGCGGCAGCAGCAACAGGAGCAGCAGCAGCAGGAGCAGCAGCAGCAGGAGCAGCAGCGGCAGCGGCAGCATCAAAGTGCATTACCTGAAGGCCTGGCCAACCTCTGGCGTGGCAAAGGCCACCCTCACAGTGGAGCTGACGTACCGCTCACACTTGTTGTACCGCCACAGGTCACCATGCTCTGTTCCTGCAAACCCCTTCCTGTTCTGAGGGTGGGTGTACCTTCACACAGCCGCCAGGCCACAAGCAGCAGCAGGGCAGGCAGCTGTCAGCTCTACCCCACCCCTTCCCTTTGCACTATTACAGCGAGTAAGGGCCAACAGAGGGAAGGTGTGCCTCATCCTTGCGCCACTGTTCATGCCCATGTTGCAGCCATATCAGGCTGACGCTTGTAACAACGATGTAAACCCACCATCACCATCCTTGACAGCCTGTGCTGCCCGCTGCCTGAGTGGGGCCCATACATGAGGCACATGAAGATGGTTGCCCAGGATTAGGGACCCCAGCAGCTGACCCAGCTCCATTGGCGGCGGCTGCAGGAGCTGCAACCAGCGCAGCCTGCCCCTCGCTCCTCGTTCATCGTAACCTCACCACCTTCTACATTAGCATGCATGACCGTAACGGCTATTTGAGCCTGGTAGCCTGCACCCTCACCACCTGGGTCAACGCTGGGCGTCACACCTGGCAGCAGGTAGGGCCTAATGGTAAGGTAGGGGTGTGTGCGGCACCACGGGATAGACCAAGTGCTGCTTCCCACGCCCAGCTACCAGACCGGCCTGCCTTATTGCGCTCTATAAGCTGTCCGCTGTCCGCGATGTGGGGGCTGTAGTCATCAAGGGTGCGACCGAGGTTGCTTCAACTTGTTTGGAGTAGCTGAGTGAGATTACCCACAGGCCTACATGTTGTTCCTTGGTGAATACGTTTTGTTGGCCTGCCCCTCGTTCCTGTGTTACGCTGCGCTGCCAGAATTGAGGAGCAGTACCAGCCAACCGCTGCCAGACATGGCCATTGGGCCCTGGTGGGGGACCAGGAGGGTGTGACAATCACTCCCACCAGAGGGCCCCACATGGTGCCCCCTCACCCCAGATGGTGGACCCACCCCCTGTGCTATCCACCTCACACCTTGCACCCTGCATATAGTTCAGCCTCCGGGACCTTTACCCACCGTGTGGCAAGCACCCAGCCAGCCACCCACCGCCCACCCCGCTCTGCGCTCTGAGATATCCTGACTTGTCTACATTGCTGACTCCAGAGCAACACCTCTCACAACATGGCAGCCACCACAGCTGGAGCCAAGCAGCCAGACTCACACCCAGACTAGCACCCACACCCACACCCCCACCCTCCCCCACTCCCACTCCCACCCCCACCCTTCCCTCACCCCCTCACCTGCCCTCCACTACCAGTAGGTTCTCAAAGTGGAGCCAGGCCAGTTTGTCCACCTCCTCCAGGCTAGCCCAGTCAATGAAGCCCAGGCCAGACAGCTGCGCGCCACCCCTGTCCAGCTGGATGGCTGCCTCAAGGGTGGCCTGAAACCAGCTGCTGATGTGCTTGTTGAAGTTCAGGGCAAGCACCTGCCCCAGCCGGGCTCCTTTGGCAGCTTCGCCCACCTGAACCACCCCCTCAGTGGGCCTGCCGCCCCCCGCTGCACCGCCCCCCTTGACTCTTGCTGCCTCACTGCCGCCCTCCAAATGCAAGGGGCTGCTGAGGCTTGGGTGCTGAACTTGCTCCTGCCAGGTGCCTGATGCAAGGGTGTTTGCTATGGGCACGATCAACTCTGCCCAGTGGCCCAGGTGGTCGGGGTAAGAGGGGAACGGGACATCCATGACCAGCGTGGTACCGGGCACAAAGGCGACTCTGGCATTGCTGCAGTGCCTGCGGAGGTCTGCGCAATGGTGGGAAGGAGCACGGAACTCGCCCGGCAAGGCACAACAAAGCAAAACACGCTCGATGTTGCGACCTGCCTGCGATTGGCAGCCGCGCCTGCGCTGCGTTGGTGGTTAGCCCTTCTTCGATGATCGATGCATTTGAAATGTCTTCAGGTTTGAGCAACGCGTAGAACCGCTGCGCGTGCCACCAGGCATTGTGCACGAGGCTAAACTCCGCACTTGTGCGCACTGTCCGAGAGTATCCACCGCTGGGTAGCTGTGCTGGGTGTGGGCGGGCCCATAGCGGCATAACAAACTGTGATTTAGTCGCAATGCCGTTTATCAGCAGCAGCACCAGCAGCAAACATGTGAGTGAAGCATGCCCTGCCATGCCCAGCATGAGCACAGGGTGTGGGGGAGCTCAGGTGTTGACTGTGTATTACATTTCTCACTCGTGTTACTCACATCACTTTATTGCCCCACTCACGATTGCTCGTCTCCTTTCCGCCCATACCTGCAGGCGGCGGCCATGAGAGCTCTACAGCCTTGTTGAGGTGCAGTCTTGGCTCTACTCCTTGCCTCGCTGCCATGCATCGCATTGATGCCATGTCATCACAAAGCTGCGCCAACACAAGATAGGTGTCCTTGTGCTGCCTGTGCTAAGGGTCATCAGGATTGTCCCTTCCTCACACAGCCAAACTCACATAACGCAATGCGCCCACCCACCCAGCCGAGTCTGCCACTGCTGCCCTGCCGCACAGCCGCTTCCCTAGCACGTCCCTCGCTGTGCGAGCGGCGCCGATCCAAAATGAGCGCACTGCGCCACATTGACCCAGTGCAGCTTCCGCTTCCGCCGTGCCAGCCCTTGAAAGGCAGCGTCGCAGGTGGGCGTGCCTGCCCGCCTGCCTGTCTGCCTGCCTGCCTGCCTGCCCCTGCTGGCCTTCGCCGCTTCTATTTCTGGCTTACAGCTGGCAGCCCGCTGACGGAGCTGAGTGCAGGGGCTAGGCCAGTTATATTAGACATCCTCCTACCAACGCTAGACTAGACTAGAGCCAGGCCAACAAAACTTATTCAACAAGGAACAACATGTTAGCCTGTGGGTAATCTCACTACTCCAAACACGCTGTAGCAACCTCGGTCGCACCCTTGATGACTACAAACCCCACTCCGGTGGCACGTTCCTGGGGCAAACCCCCTGACCACTGGGCACCTCATCAAAACTAACAGCTTAACGCTTGAAAGGCTAACAGCCTGTGCAAAATACTAGGGCCTACGCATTGTTGCGGGCCCGGCCATCAATGCCCCGCCGGTACTCTGCAGCCCGGTGCAGCCGCTGCCTGACCTTGGGCAACCGGTCATTGACCAGCTTGTAGCGCTGCTGGTACTCCTTGCCAATAGGGGGCAGGGCCTTCAGGTCAGTCCAGCTGCACAGCTCCAGGGGGCATTGCTTGCTCTCCCCGATGCGCTGGAAGTTGAGGCAGGGGTTGGTGTCCCGGTCCAGCCACCTGCCCCATGGGGGGGCCTGGGGTGGTGGCACTGGGCCAGGTGGGGCCTGGGCTGGGGGCTGGTCCTGGGCAGGGGCAGGGGGAGGGGCCTGGGCTGGTGGCTCCTGGGCAAGGAGGGCCTGGGCAAGGGGGGGAGGGGGGTCCTGGGCAAGGGGGGCTGGGGGAGGGGGAGGGGGAGGGGGGTTGGGCGGCACCTCATGGCACCACTTCAGGCCCCGCACACACTTAGCGTGCCGCAGGCTCCATCACACAATCATTACTTAGCCGGACGAACTTGAAAATTTTCAGACTAGACTTCAGAATTTTCAGGCTAGACTAGAGCCAGGCTGAACTAGACGCAAGGCCAGGCTACACAGAGAGTTACCTAGTTAGCCCTATTTCCGGTCACCCTAACACTCATGTTCTCTGATTTCTTCTACAGCACCGGTTTTCCCCACCAACGTTGCGCGACCCAGAGTTGACCTCACCACACAATGGCTGCTACCCAGGCTTGACACCAGGCCAGGATACCATCCATTGTGGGGTTCACCAGGATACCATCCATTGTGGGCTCCAGCCCCTGACTCCTCATCACGGCTGGGGAGAGGTGGCTACCAACACTAGGCTAGGCTGGACTACACGCAAGGCCAGGCTACACAGAGAGAGGGGTCCAGGTCAGGCTTGGCTGGCCCATAAACGCGCCTGCCTGCAGGCTCATTCGCCCAGGACACCATCCGCAGCCGCCTGCCCGCCATCCTCACCTCGACTTTGAGGGACATCCAAGACTTGGCCAGCCAGTCAGAAGCCGACACAGCTAGGCAGGTGGGAGGCAGGTGGGCGAGTGGGAGCAGTGGAGGGACCCTGACCCTAGCCCTGACCCTGACCCTGACCCTGACCCTGACCCCGACCCTGACCCTGACCCTGACCCTGACCCTGACCCTGACCCTGACCCTGACCCTGACCCTGACCCTGACCCTGACCCTGCAGCTGGCATCCCTCTCACAGCACCTGGTACACCTACAGAGCCAGATGCGGGAAGATGCCGTGGTGGCAGACATCACGCCCCCGCCTGCCCGACCCCAGGCCCCACCCCTGACCTTACATGCAGCGCCAGCCCCAGCCCAGCCAGCTCCAGCAGCGGCGGCAGCAGCAGAAGCAGCAGAAGCAGTAGGGGACGTAGCACAGTGTGTCGCCACCACCAACCAAGCACTTCAGTTTTGGAAGGTGATGGCGAGGCCGTGTGGGCAGCAGGGTAATAAATGGTGCTTCTAAGGTGGCATTCAGGCACTGCGTTGGTGCTGGCAGCCGGGCACACATTGATGCTCGGCTGACTACTTAGTGTCTAGGCAGCAGTGGGCACTTAAGGACAGGAAGGCGCGACCCTGACCCCTCCACCTCCCTCGCTACTCCCTGTTCCCTTCTGATCCCTTTCCCCCAGCACTTCATCTTATCACACTCCTCACACCCTGTTTATCGCTCGTCCCTGCAGTCAAACAAAACTCATTGAACAAGGAACAACATGTCTGACTGTGGGTAATCTTGTCCATGCAGGCTAAGCTAGGTGCTGACATGGCTGCCACCTGGCTCAGCCTGCCCTGGCTGCTGGTGGAGTGCTACCTGTACGTGCACATTGCAGCCGCAGTGCAGGTAAAGCATGAGGCACTGGGCGGGCAGAAAGAAAGAAAACCCCGCCCCATCCAAAGCCTAGTCAAGTGTAACCAAGTGTGACCAATATTGACTAAGTGTGACCAGGACTCTCGGGCCGTTGCTGCCGCTGACACTTGGCTCACAGCACCGCTACGACAACACGCACGGATCAAAATGTGCCATATCAAGCTTGAAGTCATCTGGCCTTTAATGCTGCTTGCTGCCCCCTTCTGTGTGGCCTCTTGTTGTGCATGATAGTGTGCGACTCTAATTAAGGGGCATGGGCATCATGTTACTTCCTATGTGCTGATTAGCAAGATATGAGCCTAGTGGCGCAATGCCTCCGAGCAAGCCAAGGGCAAGGAGCCAGCCAAGGGCAAGGAGTACCCTGGCCTTGGGTACAAGCGAGTGCGAGACAAGCCACCCAAGGCCCAGCAGCAGCAGCAGCCTGCTGAGGCACAGTAGTGTGTGCCCCCCCTTTGAGCTGTCATCAGCTTTCAATTAGTGCATGTTTTGTCATGCCAACTCTATGCATCGCCCTGTCACAGGGGTCAGGCAATGCTGTAGGTGGTAGGCGACCGTGACCATGTGAATGCCATGTATAGGCCATGAGCATGCCATGCGATGGGAACACCACACAGAAAAAACACTGTTTTGTAGTGGTCCACAACTAGTGTGGTCGATTGCAATGAAGGCTCAAGGTTGAGGGCCAAGGTGCTGACACTTGGCTGTCTTTAATCACAAAATGCCACAAAGTGTAGTAGCTGGCTGTTGTGTCCATGCCTTGCGCACACAGGCACAGCCCTTGCTCGCCCAAGCAGGCTTTGATTGCTTTGCCGCTCAGAAAGCTGCTGGCTGGATGAAGTCAGTCCCTGCTGCCCAGGAGCTAGCAGAGCAAGCAGAGGCAGTGCACCTGCAGCTGCACCCTAGCCAGCTGCCCCTGCAGCAGGTGGACAAGGCAGCGGATGCAGCAGCAGCAGCAGCAGCAGCAGCAGCAGCAGCAGCAGCAGGTGCCGCTGGCAGGATCCTGGCGCAGTGCAGCACAGCAGCTGCACCAGATGCTGCTGGGTCAGGGCTGGCAGCTGGGGTGACGGGTGCTGCCAGCCAGGTGCCGCCCAGGACCACCTTGCTGCGTTCTCTGTTGTACCAGGTGTTGCAGGTGAGTTGCCTGATTAGGATTAGGGCTAAAACTCAGTGTGTAAAGCAAGGGAGAGGGAGAGGGGGAGGGAGAGGGAGAGGGAGAGGGGGAGGGAGAGGGAGAGAGGGAGGGGGAGGGAGAGGGAGAGGGAGAGGGAGAGGGAGAGGGAGAGGGAGAGGGAGAGGGAGAGGGAGAGGGAGAGGGAGAGGGAGAGGGAGAGGGAGAGGGAGAGGGAGAGGGAGAGGGAGAGGGAGAGGGAGAGGGAGAGGGAGAGGGAGAGGGAGAGGGAGAGGGAGAGGGAGAGGGAGAGGGAGAGGGAGAGGGAGAGGGAGAGGGAGAGGGAGAGGGAGAGGGAGAGGGAGAGGGAGAGGGAGGGGGCACATCCAGCCCCTGACCCCTTTGCCCCACAGCTCCCATGTTCTCTGTCTGTGCAGTACGCATTGTGGGGCAACCGCACCGACCTGAGCCTGCTGGTGGACTCCTCAGCCCTGGATGCCTCAGCCCTGCGCCTGCAGCAGCTTGCAGTGGAAGCTGTGCACACACACAGCCAGTGCCAGCCCACATCTCCCTCCATTGCTAGCCTCTATGCGGCGGGAAGGGGAGGGGTGGGCAGTGGGCCTGGGGCAGGGGCAGGGGCAGGGGCAGGGGCAGGGGCAGGGGCAGGGGCAGGGGCAGGGGCAGGGGCAGGGGCAGGGGCAGGGGCAGGGGCAGGGGCAGGGGCAGGGGCAGGGGCAGGGGCAGGGGCAGGGGCAGGGGCAGGGGCAGGGGCAGGGCAGGCGAATAGCAGTGCAGTGGGCAGTGCGGGCACTCACCCTAACATCATCGTGGACGACTTCACCGCGTTGTGGCGCTACCTTGTCAGGCCGGGACCAGGAGGGAGCGCATCCCCGCCAGCCTCTCATGGCACGCCGCAGCCTGAGTCGACAAGCAGGGCGGTTGCCGACAGGGAAGCTGAGGCTGCAGGGGTGGTGGGGCAGGGCGCAGGCCAGGGGGGGGGCCAGCAGGGCGAGGGCCAGGTGGCTACTAGGTCGCCACGCATGGACATCGTTTTGGACAATGCAGGTGAGGCTGGCCACCTGGGTGATCACCCTGCCAGGTCAGGGGCTCAAAACCACAGGCTTGCTCACTGCGGGGGAGTGCTCACATCATCAGGGGGTGGGAGGGGTGTTGGATGTTCAAATCATCCACCACCACTGCCACGATCAACACCACCACTTGCACGCAGCTGTGGACCCATGCACATGCACATGCACATGCACGTTTGTGCAGCCACCTGTGGCAGTGTCGGCTTCAACACCCCCTGCCCCATACTGTTGCCTTAAGATGCTAGCAGAGCCTCACCACCATCATCACCACTGCAGGCACTAGATAGACGATAGCGTAGGTGGAAACGGCCCATGCTGTGTGCAAGGGAAAATGCCTTGTGTCTTGGAACATAACTCTACACAAACAAACACCACCCCTGGTCTGGGTCAAGGGTCAAGCTGCTGCATGCCCATGCGTCACACGGCCAAGCTTGCAAGATGCAATGCGTCCACACCCACACAGCTGAGGCTACCACTGCTGCCCTTCCCTAGCACGTCCCTCGTTGGGCGAGCGGCACTGACCTTCAATGAGCGCACTGCGCCACATTGACCCAGTGCAGCTTCCGCCCTTCCGCCGAGCTAGCCCTTGAAAGGCAGCTTCGCAGCGGACACTATAATGGCAAAATACCCCACAACATGCATCAACATGCCTCAACATGGTGGTGAGGCTCTGCTAGCACCTCGAAGGCAACAGCATGGGCAGGGGGTGTTGAGACCGACGCTGCCATAGCTACAATGGCAGTACGCCTCAACACGCCCTCAACACGCCTCAACATCGCCTCAACCTGCATAGAGCCGAGCATGTGCTTGCATGAGCATGCATGGTGTTGTGTGGCCCTGCGGCTGCTGGCTGCAGGCCTGGAGCTGTTTGGCGACTTGGTGCTGGCAGACTTTTTGATTGAGTCTGGCTTGACTGAGCAGGTGGGTAGCTGGAGGGCGCTACCGCTCCCTGCACCACCGCTGCCGTCACAGGGCTGGAATCATTGTCATCATCACTTCACCACCATTACCACTGCCATGTGCCATCACCACCATCACCGCCACCACCATCACCACCACCACCACCATCACCACCATCACAGGGCCCAGGCCAGGAGGGTGAGCCGCCAACACCACTGAGATTGCCGGCTGCACTATCCCTGTCCTGACTACTGTGCTCACGGCCACCCACTACTGTGCAGATGTGTGTATGTATGCAATAACCACTTGTTGCCACCACAACCACCTGGTGATTGGCACCTGAAGTGGGCACAGCATTAAGTCACAGCCCCGCTGCCGGTGTCATCCATGGTGGCTTTAGGTGGTGCTACATGGCAAGTGCTTTGGCTGGTTTGTCTCCGACGTGGTGCCGGCTGACCTGGGCAGCCTGCTAGCCTGCTGCTGTGCACCTCACCCTCCCGGCCTGGACCCTGTGCCAGCCCTGCGTCCATCATCACCAGCTGGGCAGCCACCGGCAGCCACTGCAGCAGGAGCAGCAGCAGCAGCAGCAGCAGGGGCAGCAGGGGCAGCAGCAGCAGCAGGGGCAGCAGGGGCAGCAGCAGCAGGGGCAGCAGGGGCAGCAGCAGCAGCAGGGGCAGCAGCAGCAGCAGCAGCAGGGGCAGCAGGGGCAGCAGCAGCAGCAGCAGCAGCAGCAGCAGCAGGGGCAGCAGCAGCAGCAGCAGCAGCAGCAGCGGCAGCAGCGGCAGCAGCAGGTGGAGGCACTACGGGGTCCACTGCACAAGATGCGGCAGCCAGGACAGCAGCAGGGGCAGGGGTGGGGCCAGTGGCAGCGTCCACCCCTGGCTGGGCGGTGGTCAACACGCTGGGTCAACGCTGGGCGGCACACCTGGCAGCAGGTAGGGCCGCATGCCAGGGGTGTCTGACCTGACTGCAAGAGGGCGGCATGGGAACATACAGAAACCTTTCAACCTACTCCCCGTACACACAGCTGTCGGTAAGGGCGGCGTCTTATTCCCTTATGCTTCTTAAGGTTGCCTTCCGTCCAGGGCTGGGCGGTGTCTTATTCCTTTCCTTGAGTCGCCACATGTGTTGCGGTCTTTTGTTAGTAGGTTGTAGCAAGGTGACGCACAGATGCCCCTTGTATTCGTACACTTACATCATACACAGCTGTGGATAAGGGCGGCGTCTTATTCCCTTTTTCTTCTTCGGATTGCCCCCTGTCTAGGGATGTGTTGGGAGATGCCAGGTTGGTGTGAGCAGAGGGGCAGTGGCTGCGCCCGCCTCGCTTCAAACACCTGGTGCCTGCAGAGCGAAGTGCAGGCGAAGTGCAGGCGCAGGGCAGGGGTATTGAGTAGGTGCAGAGCAGGTGCTGTGCAAGTGCAGTATGCGGGTGCCGTGTGCGGGTGCCGTTGCTTGCAGAAAGCAGGGCAGGTGCGGTGTAGGTGCAGGGCAGGTGCAGCAGCAGCAGTTCCCACCTTAGCTTCCGTATACATAGCGTATATACGAGAGGGAGTGCTGCTGCTGGTTCAGGGCGGTGGAGGTTCACTACCCATCCTTTCTGGACCACGCCCCACCCATTTTGCTGGATGCCTTCTATTGCCCCGGACCTGCACGCCGACCTCTCCACCTCTTCTCTTTTAATATTCAAGGGCGACCTAAACTACAGGTGTGACTTTCTAAGACTCACACTATGCAGCCAGCAGCAACACCTTCAGCTGCGACCTGGGATTGCATGAAGCCGCATGAGAGGTGTTTGAGCGGATGCAGTGGATCATGTGTTGCATAGACCGGGCTTACATGCATGCTTGCATGCAGGAAGCTAGTGAGCGACAGCCGATGGGCCCCCACCACCCCCTTTCGTCAAGCGTTGCTCGGCTTTCTGCCCGCCCCTCTGCTTACGTTGCGCACCTGCAAGGCAGATGTGGTCACCGGCCTGCTGCCTGGTCAGGTGAGCTGCAAGATGTCTGGTCTGGAGCGCAGTGTCAGGAAGGAACCTGCAAGGAACCTGGTATGGTGCACAAGGCCTCGCCAGCTGCTATCACCTTGGCAGCCAGCCTAGCAAGCTATCACTGTGCTAGTCCTGCGTTCCCACACTAGTAGTCGTGGCTGCCCACACTGCTGCACTGCTCACGCTGGCCACGTCCGTCCTGGCCCAGTGTAATGGGGAGGTGAGCCGGGTCCACTAAGTCTGCCAGTAGGGTATTGGGTTTGACGCCAGGCGGTGGGCCCACCTGGCCAGAATGTATTCCTTAGCTGACACTCAACAATGGGAAGGTGTGACCCTGCGATGAGACTTTGTGCCGCCAGGTCATCTGCGGTGGCTCTCACCAGCTGGGGTCAGGGTCAGGGTCAGGGTCAGGGTCGGGGTCGGGGTCGGGGTCGGGGTCGGGGTCAGGGTCAGGGTCAGGGTCAGGGTCAGGGTCAGGGTCAGGGTCAGGGTCAGGGTCAGGGTCAGGGTCAGGGTCAGGGTCAGGGTCAGGGTCAGGGTCAGGGTCAGGGTCAGGGTCAGGGTCAGGGTCAGGGTCAGGGTCAGGGTCAGGGTCAGGGTCAGGGTCAGGGTCAGGGTCGGGGTCAGGGTCGGGGTCGGGGTCGGGGTCGGGGTCGGGGTCGGGGTCGGGGTCGGGGTCGGGGTCGGGGTCGGGGTCGGGGTCGGGGTCGGGGTCGGGGTCGGGGTCGGGGTCGGGGTCGGGGTCGGGGTCGGGGTCGGGGTCGGGGTCGGGGTCGGGGTCGGGGTCGGGGTCGGGGTCGGGGTCGGGGTCGGGGTCGGGGTCGGGGTCGGGGTCGGGGTCGGGGTCGGGGTCAGGGTCAGGGTCAGGGTAGTCCATTGATTCATGCATGCAATTATATTGTGGCGGCTGGGCCATGTGCTTGGTGCATGGGCCCACGAGGCTTCAGCTTACGCACTCCAGGCTGTGTGCTCAGTAGTGCCATGTCACCAGGGTGGATGGACCTCGTGCCTGTGCAGGCGGAGCTGCTGGACCAGCGTGACCCAGACTGGCAGGTCAATGGCAAGTTCGGCATGATCCAGTTATGCGCCGGTGATGACTCATGATGGGTTGGTGAGTGGGGCGAGGCTGGACTGGGCTGCATGGGGCAGGGCAGGGTGGGACGTGACAGAGTCAGGCTGGCCTCGACTGGGGCAGGGCTGAGCAGGGCAGGGTGGGCCAGGGGTTGGTGCACCTAGGCAAGCAGGCTGAGCTGCTGGCAAGCAGGCTAACAAAAGCCAGCTGGACACAGCACGAAGGCCTGCATCAGGTATCAGTGTAAACACTGAAAGGGCCTAAGACGTGTGTTACGTTGCGTTGTGTGTTGCGACGAAATGTATCTACGCATCGAAGTGCTGTTAGCTGGCAAGCCTAGTGCCCTTTGAAGCCTTTGTAAGCTGGCCACGAGCCTTTTGAAGCCTGCGTCCTGCCCCAGCAGCACAGCAGACCTGACAGCAGGAGCCTCCTTCAGTGCATGCCCAGCAGCCTGGCAGCAGACACCACGCCTTGCCTATGTATGCCTCAAACAACTGCTCTGTGTGAACCTCTTGAACATCACGCCTGGGGCTCAGCAGTGGGGCGCATGCATGCCTTACAAGGAATGTGCTGTGCTTGCATCGGGCTGCGACTTAGCGCAACTGATGCAGGAAACCGCAACCGATCTGGCTTGCAGCATGGCTGCCACAGCATGGCTAGAACAACATCCATTTAGCTACATGTCAAAGGTAACTGGGTGCCACAGCACCGCTACAACAGCACGCAAGGAACTTGATGTGCCATATCAAGCTTGAAGTCATCTGGCCTCTAATGCTGCTAGCTGCCTCTTCGCGCTGTAAGCATCGCGCTGTAAGCGTCGTCACTCCTCTTGCCACAGCGCTGTAGCTGCTCCACTTGGAGTGCCCTATGCCCTTTGGTCGGAGTGCCCTTTGGGAGTGCGAGAACGAGTGACATCGCCTCCTGGGTATAATTAGGAGCTCAGCAGGTGTTAGCTGATATGAGCCTAGTGGCGCAATGCCTCCGAGGAAGCGGCCCAGCGCCGCGGAGCAAGATCCGCTTCCGATTGAGAGCCCGCGAAAACGAGGTTCGTCGTAGTCGCATTGTGGTCCGCTGCAACTGTGCAGTCCGGTGAGCTCCTCGCTGCTCACATCGCTTCTGTTCATGCCAGCGCAGGTCCTAGCGTCCCTCCAGCCAAACAACGCGAGGAGCGAAGGGCTGAATGGAATACCCAGCGCCGACAGGCGCGCACCCCCCGCCTTGTATGCCCCAGGACTGCTCGTGTCCCCGCACTATTGGTGTCCCCGCATTGCCGGCCTGTCAAAATATTGACCGTGATTGGTCGCAGGTGATCAAAGTCCCGGGTGGCGCCGTGCTGCGCGGCTGCAAGAAGACGAAGCGAAAGCTAATGGCTCACTTCCAGCTCAGGGCCGGCGTCCATTCTCAGCTGCGAGTGATCGCGTCCATGTATGTGCTCAGGATATTCCTGACCTGCCTTGTGGGATACTCCACCCCTGGGTACCCCAACGCCCCTACACCTCCAGCCGTGCAGCCTCCTCGTGCACTGGATGCTGCCCCCTTGCCCCCACTCCCCATGCGTGCCCCTGCCCAGCCAGCAACCCTGGCTATGGATTGGGAGCCAGAGCCTGATCCTGAGCCAGAGCCTGAGCCTGAGTCGGAACCTGTCCCAGCACCACCCACCCTGCGCCCACCCAGCGCCCGCCTTGCTGCCCGCCACCCCCCACCAGCAGCTCCCACTGGGCCACCCATGCCCTTGGACAGCGAAGACCCAGTCCTGCTGCAGCAGCTCAAGGTGTTTTGCCTGTATTTTGCTAACTCCAATTTCCTCACCCCCTACAACCAGCTGCAGCGGCGGCTTGGGCGCGCTAGGCAGAACAAGCACTTCAGCATCAAGCCTGCCTTTGATGACCCCAGCAACCAGGAGCTACTAGCCAAGCTGCAGCAGCTGGGCAGCGCCAACTTCACCGGTGACCACAACACCATCAGCCATCACTCCATGCAGCTGGCGGTCGCCATGCAGCAGCACTACTCCAACCCAGGCAAGTGGTGGTGGTGCATAGACTCTGGACCTGGACCTTGACATAGACCTGACCTGACCTGACTTGACATAGACCTGACATGGCCTGACCTGACCTTAGACCTGACCTGCCCTTATACCTGACCTGACCTGACGTAGACCTGACCTTATACCTGACCTGGCCTGCATGCATGCAGAGCGCTATGTCAAGCTCTACGCCAAGGCAGCCAGGGCCAGGCTAGGATGGAGCTGGGAGGAGGCTCAGCTCTTCATCAAGCTGACGTGTGGGTACAGCCTCAACAGTGACAGCCCTGAGCTGCAGGCGCCCCACCTGGACAAGGCGCATGTCAACGACCTGATGGAGGAGGCAGCCAAGCAGCGGAGACTGCTGGCCCTGGAGGAGGGAGACTCCTTGCAGGACACCGTACCCCTGCCCTGCCGCATGCGCCATGCGGTGCATGTGTGCAGGTGCCTGGAGCAGTGGCAGCAGCCCCCCACCCCACCCGTGACAGGCAAGCCAAAGCGTGGCGGGCGTAGGGTGGGGCCTCGGGTCCTGACCTGCCCACCCCCCTTCACCCTCACCCCCTTGGCCAGGGCAGGGGTGCATTTCGTCAAGGTGGACAGCAGGGTGTTGTGTGGGGTGTGCCAGCAGCTGGGGCTCACAAGGGAGACAGAAAAGGCGTTCACCGCAGAGCCAGCCCGTAGCAACCATTGGGACAGGTGGTTCAGCACAGGCAAGCTGGCCAACCAGGGGTTTGAGTTCGAGCGGACAGTGGAGACCGATGGTGTCAGTGTATGTGTGCACTACACCCGCCCCCTCCCCCTTCCTCCTGCCCCACCCTCCGCAGCAGGCCCCTCCAACAGCAACAGTAGCCCAGCGGCAGCCCCAGGTGCATCAGCAGTAGTGGCCCATGAGTTGGGACTGCCCCGCATTGGCAAGGGCCTAGCTGAGCAGCGTGAGTTCGTGTTCAACCCAGCCACTCAGATTGGGGTGGGCATTGACCCCGGCGTCACCCAGGCAGTCAGCGCAGCCTCTGGGGTGTGGGATCCGGCGACAGGCCAGCTGCAGGCAGACCAGCTGCGCCGGTGGAAGCTGACCAAGGGCGAGGTCAAGCATGGCAGTGGCCTGAACAATGCCCGCCGTAACACTGAGCGGTGGCTGGCTCCGATCCAGCCCCACCTCCAGCACCTGGCAGCAGCAAGCCCAGCTGGCACCTCCCTGGAGGCCAACCTGAAGCACATCACCGTCACCCTGGCCACCTGGGATGCGGTGTGGGAGGTGTACCTGGACCCCAAGTGGGCAGAGCAGCGGCTGAGGCTGTACGGAGCCCAGGACCGGACACTGGAGCAGTTCTTCAAGAAGGTGAGGGTGGGTGGGAGGGTGGGAGGGAGGGTTAAGGGCTGGGAGGTGGTGGATTGGTAGGAAGCAGGGGCATGACATGTTGGATTGACTGAGCCTTGCCTAACCTGGTGCTACCATGTCAGCCACCATGTGTGTGCCTTGTGTGCCTGGCTGCAGTTGGAGGAGGGCATGGCGGAGGTTGCCATGGAGCGCCATGGCCATGCCAAGCAGCTGGTGGTGTTCTTTGGCGCAGCTGGCATTGGCACAAGGGGGGGCTGGGGTGCTGATGCGGTGTTGAGTGCCTGCTGCAAGGTGGTGTGCAGGCCCAGGGGCACAGACCAGCGGCGGGGCAGGGTGGTGCTAGTGGATGAGCACCGCACCAGCCGAGTCAGCTCAGCGGTGAATGGCCAGCAGCCCTGTGAGAGGCAGCTGAACAAACGCAGGGCCACCAGGCCTGCGGGCTGGAAGCCACCAGCAGGGCAGGTGGAACAGCGCCTGCTGCGTCCAGCGTGGAGCCAGCAGCGTAACCTGCCAGTGCGGGGCATGATGTGGTGCCCGGTAGTGGCCCCCCGCAAGCCCCCACAGGCCCCACGCAGCAGCCAGGCAGCCCCACAGCCAGCAGCCTCAGAGCCTGGGCCCAGCACTCCCCTGCCAGCCAAGCGCAGCAAGCGCACCAAGGCTGAGCCAGAGGCAGCTGAGCCCACAAAGGGCAAGGGCAAGGCTGCCAAAGCCAAGCCAGCACCACAGCCGGGCAGGTGGCTGGACAGGGACTGCAATGCAGCGCTGAACATGCAGCGCATTGGGGAGAGCAAGTGGCGCCCACTGGAGTTGTGCTACTGGCCAGACCAGGGAGCTCTGCCAGCCAAGGGCAAGGAGTACCCTGGCCTGGGGTACAAGCAGCTGCGAGACAAGCCACCCAAGGCCCAGCAGCAGCAGCAGCCTGCTGAGGCACAGTAGTGTGTGCCCCCCCATTGGAGCTGTTATCAGCTTACAATTAGTGCATGTTTTGTCATGCCAACTCTACGTCATAGCCCTCGTGGTCAGGCAATGCTGTAGGTGGTAGGCGACCGTGACCATGTGTATGCCATGTTTAGGCCATGAGCATGCCATGCGATGGCAACACCACACAGAAAAAACACTGTTTTGTAGTGGTCCACAACTAGTGTGTTCGACTGCAATGAAGGCTCAAGGTTGAGGGCCAAGGTGCTGCTAGCTGCCTCTTGTGTGCGACTCTATAGTGTGCGACTCTATCAAAAGGGCATGGGCATCACGTTAGGTTTTATTGCTGATTAGCAAGATGCCATACCAGACAATCCACAGCAACGAGGTTCATGCTTGGCAGCTTTGACATGTGTGACGCCATGGATGTGTGAGCAAACTACATGTGTACGGAGTGCTAGGCAGGGTACTGGACAACTGACGAAAAGCTGTGCGCGGATTATGCAATGCAATGTTGTGCTGGTTGCTGCACATGGCCCAGTTGGCTCTGATGTGCAGGCAAGGGCTCCATGTGTGCCAGCAGCGTGTACAGTGTACTACAGCGTGTACTATGGCTATCTGAGTTCAGCACCATGTAAACTCACAACCTTCTACATCAGCATGCCCCTGGCCTGCCCCCTCACCACCCCCCTTCTCCTCATGACAGCCTCTCCACATGCCCGGGAACTCCCTTGTAAGCACACGCACCCCACCTTCACTACTACGACCTGCATACCTCCATGTCGCCATGGTGACTGCACTGGCGCCCTGTCATCACCGGGGCGTCTGCCACCACTTCCTCTTCACCGGTGCGACCTCGCCGGGCTCGGCCTTGTCTAGCTGATTGACTCGGAGCAGTGGCAGCGAGATATCGGTTGCTGCGGGTGCATCAAGCTTGGACAAGCCCTGTATTTGAGACGCGCTGTGCGAGGCGCGGTTGCGCAAGGCTGGACCTAGTGGCTGCGCTGACTGAATGGAAATGCGTCTCAGTTGCGTCTCTCGCGGCACCTCCAAGACACACGCCCGCCCCGTCCGGCTGGCGCCGGCAAGCGGGTCCATTGTTACATGCCGGGTATGTTCCCGGCGGCCGTTCGCCGCGCTGATTCGATCGCCACAATCCAGCTGTTGGTCGTTGGCGCACGGTCCGTCCAGCCTGCCGCGAGGCCGAGAACTATGCCGCATGTTGCGGAATCCGGGAATGCCGGGTTCCAACGCCCCGGAGTGGCTGAGCCGGCTCGATCGCGAAGTTCGCTCCGGTGTCAGGCCCCTTGGCATCACAGGGTGCACTTGCGACAGCACCCCGACAGCTGCAGAGGTCAGCGCCGTCCTCACTGGGCTGCCATGTCGGTCGCCGTGCCCTGGCAGCAGAGGCCTGGCTGTGAGCACTGGGTGTGTCTGGTGAGCGCTGGGGAGTGGGCTGCCACCTGGGCTGCTGCTGCTGCCCCCTAACCCTGTGGCCCCCTGCCCAAGCAGGGCGGCCTTGGCAGACGAGGGCACCAAGGTTGCCAACGCCTTCAGAAACGCATGGCTCAGCGGTGATTTGGCCACTGGGCCTGTGGGCTGGGCCTCAGCAGCCTGGCCACTGCTGGGCTGGAAGTGGTTGGCAGCCACTGGGCTACTAGAGCCCCTGGTTGTGGGTGGACTGGTACCAGGAGGGGCAAGCGTGGCAGAGGCTGCCAGCAGCTGGCGCCTGGGCGGAATCTTAGGCAGTGGACCTGAGGCCCAGCTGTGCGCGGTGGCTGCCATGCTTGCGTCAACAACGCGCAGAGAGGAAACTAGACGACGCATGCCCTCCTCCTCCACCACCTCCTCAATTGCCCCACCCCTGCTGCCAGGCCCATGGCTGACTGCACCTGCTCCTGCTGACTGGCAGGCTGTCCTAGACCGCCTGGCCGCTGCTCCGGTGACTCGCTCAATCATGGGGTAGCTGCAGGGCTGCAGGGCAGCATCTGGAAGGGAAGCGGGCGAGCAGGAGGGGCTGGGTAGGCCAGGAGCATCTGCAACCGGGTTTGGCAGGACAGGCACTTAAAGGCAGCAAGGTGTGGGTGTGGGGCAAGGGGAGGTGTTGTGTGTTGCCATGGCTCAGCAGCATCGTGGGCAACTCGCATGCCGGGCAAGATTGCCATCATGTGTGTGCCTTTTGCTGCATAGCTGAGGCTGCGTGGCTGCGGATGGGCAATGTTTTTTGCTACTCATGTTCTGCATCAAGGTACGGTGACAAGCTGGGTGGCAATGGATGACAGTGTGATCAAGAAGACCCTGACGGTATGATTACTGTGAGGATTGGCAAGCTAAGCTAAATGGCAGGACATGCACATAGGCCGGCACTACCACCAGGGAGGGCAGTGCTTGGGCTGATGATGGTGCTGGCAATGCTCACACTAATCACTGCAAAGGGGAGCATGTGCCTCAGACATTCATGGGTCAAGGTTCCAGATGCATCTAGTCTCATGCGGCCTAGGCCCATATTCAGGATCTGAGCCAGGCACCTGGTGGGGGAAGCTAGTGTGGGTGTGCATGAGCGGCTCGTGTCATGTTACTGGTAGTGGCACTGTGGCATTGTGGGAGCGTGCGTGTCGAACCTGTGCACGTGCCCATGCTCGCATGGTTCGCATTTGCACAAATGTCACCTTCAGTATTGTCGTCGGCCTCGTCGTCAGCGTCGTCAGATAGTTCGTAGTAGATTAGTGCATCCTCGGCCTCGTCGTCAACATGCGGTCCTAGGCGCCTCGAGGGAGTGTCCAAGGCGGGAGGATGCAGCAACTTGCGGTGCTGTGCTAGGCGTTCCCTCGCATGGGTGAGAACCTCTGCTGCAGCGTCCGGCAGTGCAGGTAGGCGTGCCTCGAGGACTTGAAGGGGCATTGCTTGTGATACTTGCGCGTCCAAAGGGCTGAAACAGCTAATCGTTGGCGAGAGGCTAAGACTTCAACGTGCACTTCTGTAGCACACTGTTGCACTTTCTGTCGCACTCACAGCTTTGTTCCATTTCAGCGGAGATAGTCATTCACCCTTACCCGGAGCTGGGATATGAGGAGACTATGAGCTTAGAATGGGATGACAGAGTGAGCACTTTTCGTCGGACAAGTCGCGCCTCCACTCTTTTTGCAAACCTGCTCCAGACGCAACCCAGCGACAATACAAACCGCATGGTAACTGACGATACACACAGTGGACATCAGGCACTATCGAGCAGTAGCGGTTTGCTGTTTCGGGTAAACTGAAGTAAGGCTAGCGTTAGGGCTAGGGTAGGGTCCAGAAGCTGTGCCCCGCATCCCCGCCTAAACCACCCAGTCCGGGGCCATTTGGAACGCATGCGTGAAGCCTTGTGTGCTACGATGGCGCTCCATTAGCTTGTGCGCACCTGGATTGTATGTGGCGCACCGGGATCACATAACTGACTGGGGATGATATAACTGGCATAATGACTAGGGTGGGGCCCAGAAGGACTGCAACCTCCTTTCATCCCTCTGACCCGACGAGGTTGCCAACAGGTTGACAGTGCACTGGCAATCAAAGGTGACATGCAGCATGTGGAGGCGGTGGCTGCGGGAGCGGCAGCGGCAGCGGCAGCGGCGGCAGGAGCAGCAGCAGCAGGCAAGGACTGGCTGGCGTGCTCAGTCTCCGTCCGCCAGGTTCCAATGACAATGAGTCTGTCCATCACACCAAGTCAGCTCCATCCCCAACGGTTGCCAGCCACCCCTCTAAGCTGCCGCGCCATGTTTTACCCAGTCTAGAACACCCATGTTTGTCCTCACTGCGTATTGCATACGCACACCACAGGGACATCACAGGGACACCGCACGCATGTAGGGACCCTGGCTGTGCCGGACGTGGTGGGAGCTGGTGCACCCTGCCCTGACCCTCGTGACCCAGGGTAGGGCTGGACAGGGTATGTAGGGCATGCGGGCTGGACACATAGACTAACAAAACTAGGGTTGTGCACACAGGCCAACAAAACTTGTCCAACAAGGAACAACATGCTTGCCTGTGGGTAATCTCACTCAGCTACTACAAACACGTTGTAGCATCCTCGGTCGCACCCTTGATGACCACAAACCCCACTCCGGTGGCACGTTCCTGGGGCAAACCCCCTGACCACTGGGCACCTCATCAAAACTAACAGCTTAATGCTTGAAAGGCTACCAGACCGTTGCACTAGTACACACTAGTGAACTAGCTAGGAACCCTAGAGTGCGCCATTGCTCTAGGGCTCGGGTGGAGCGACGCAGCTGGGACTACAGCGGAACTATCACTATAGCGGAGGCGGCTTACAGTGAGGGTTGTGCACACAGGCCTGCCACCTCCCCAGTGACACAGTCCCCCGCACCCCTGGCATGGCAGTGTCGTCAGTGGGACATGAGCAGGCTGGGAGATCTAGTGCAGGTGGGTGCAGATGTGAGTGCACTAGCTGTTGTGCTGAGTCATTTAAGAGCTGAAGCACATCCAGGGTGGTGCTTGTGGATGATCAGCGGCGAGGTAGGGTGGTGCTTGTGGATGAGCACCGCACCAGCCGGGTCAGCTCAGCAGTGAATGGCCAGCAGCCCAGTGAAAGGAAGCTGAACAAGCGCAGGGAGACCAGGCCTGCAGGCTGGAAGCCCCCAGCAGGGCAGGTGCACCACCGCTTAGTGCGCCCAGCCTGGAGCCAGCAGCGTGACCTGCCAGTGCGGGGCATGATGTGGTGCCCGGTAGTAGCCCCCCGCAAGCCCCCACAGCCCCCACGCAGCAGCCAGGCAGCCACACAGGCAGCAGCCTCAGAGCCTGGGCCCAGCACTCCCCTGCCAGCCAAGCGCAGCAAGCGCACTAAGGCTGAGCCGGCAGCTGAGCCCGCAAAGGGCAAGGGCAAGGCTGCCAAAGCCAAGCCAGCACCACAGCCAGGCAGGTGGCTGGACAGGGACTGCAATGCAGCGCTGAATATACAGCGCATTGGGGAGAGCAAGTGGCGCCCACTGGAGCTGTGCTGGTGGCCAGAGCAGGGGAAGCTGCCAGCCAAGGGCAAGGAGTACCCTGGCCTGGGGTACAAGCGGCTGCGAGACAAGCCACCCAAGGCCCAGCAGCAGCAGCCTGCTGAGGCACAGTAGTGTGTGCCCCCCCTTTGAGCTGTCATCAGCTTTCAATTGGTGCATGTTTTGTCATGCCAACTCCACGGTATAGCCCTATGGGTCAGGCAATGCTGCAGGCGGTAGGCGACCATGACCATGTGTATGCCATGTATAGGCCATGAGCATGCCATGCGATGGGAACACCACACAGAAAAAAACACTGTTTTGTAGTGGTCCACATTTAGTGTGTTTGACTGCAATGAAGGCTCAAGGTTGAGGGCCAAGGTGCTGAAGCACATCCGTGCTGAAGACATGGGCAGTGCTGCAGTCCACGTGTCCTGCCACCAGCATCATGCCACTGGCATCAACATCATCAACCCAGCGCATGTGGCAGGCCCGGAACCGAGGCTGCAACCACCGTCGACAAACAAGCTGGTGCCCTGTGCGAGCAGGGCATCGTGATGGCGATGACTGGACATTGGTACGCCAACAGCCAGTTGTGATGGCATCTTACAAATCATTCATCGTAAGACCTCCACCAAAACCCCATAGCACTCCGGGTCCCCTGGGTGGAGGGTCCCCTTGGTAGAGCGAGAGAGTGAGGCCTTACACTGTAAGTTACAGCACCAGTGGCAGGGCCACCGTCACACTGTCTGGGCCAACATGCGCTCGCACAGAGCAAACAACCCCATGGGCACAAAGAGGGTTCAGGGTAGAGGGTCCCCCAGGTGTTGATGTTGTGTCAAGGTTGTGTCATGGTCGTGTGAAGACAT
>JASKMD010000026.1:2289464-2319464 GCA_030144725.1 Haematococcus lacustris | reverse complement strand
AGGGGCAAAGGGTCAGCCTGAGCTGCTCATGCTGAACATCTATGGTGTGGCACCACCATTAGCCCCTCGCCTGACTAAACAAGGATGTGCACCCCGGCTAACCCTGGCTGATCCCAATGCAACTGGGCTGCTGCCGCTGCCGGCATGGTTACTGCTGCCACATCCACTCCTGCCGATGCTGGCGCTGGTTTTGTGGCCTCCTGCAGGTGCTGCCGCTGCCACTGCTGCTTCTGACACTGCCGCCACTGCTGCGCTGCCACACCTTTGCAGCATCCACTGCTGCATTGTTACAAGTGCGCAGGTGCCCGCACCACCGCCACCAGTGACTGCTGACATCTTTAAGCCTATGAGTATTGCATGTGTGTGTCATGGCAACGCCAACAGGCAAGTGCCATGTGATGCGGTGGCTGCTGCTGCTACTGCTGCTGCTGCTGCTGCTGATGATGATGTTGATGATGATCAGCTGCCGACAGTTGAGGCCCTTGAATAGCTATGGCGCTGGCCTGGGTTCTAGCAGCTGAGGTTTGCAGCCCACCAGAGGCAGCATGACGCCTGGCACTCAAAATAGTGCACTGTGCACAACCCCGAATGTGCCAGCTGCCTGTACTATCACTCTGCACTGCATGCAGGGCTGGCAGGGGTTCAAATCTTGCCGCCACTGCTGCTCACGTTGTCGCTGCTCGCAGCAGTGACTCTCTGTCATCTAGGTTTACTGGTATGGCGACTGACTCCAGAATCTGCAGAAGCAACAGGGTCCAGGGGTGAGAGAGGCACGGCCAAGTGGCAGGCCACATCTTGGCATGTGTATTCTGATGCCCCAGGGCTCACCGCGCATGCCTTGTGGGCAGCCTTGTTAAACGAGTCGGAGATGGTGGTTGGGTGAACTCCACGCTCAAGCAAGTCTTGGCACTTCTTGAGCAATGCCCCGCAAATGACGACTACCGAGGTTGTGCCGTCGCCAGCGACCACGTCCTGGCATGACAGGCATCGACGCGGCGTTTAAAGCACAATCAGATGGGACTGATCTGCGCATGATCTACCCACTTGCGATTTCGATAGTTCCACCAGCATTTTTGCTGCAGGCTGCGTGACTGTCATCTTCTGTAGGATAGTAGCCCCGTCGTTGGTGATGATGATGTCTCCGTTTGGCGAGGAAACCTGCAAACAGAGCAGCCCCGGTACCTTACCCGGCACATTTGCCGAAGACGCGTTCCAGTGCGACCCACCATCTTGTCCATGCCCTTCGGGCCTAAGCTGGTACGCACGGCGTCGGCCACGGCCTTCGCGCTTTCAATATTTGTTGTGCGCACATCCTTCTTCTTGGCGCTTTCTCTGCAAGCAGCCCATGTCCGTTGCAGGCCTACAGCGATCCACCGCCTGCACGCCTCATGGAGGGCTCCCGCTTACTTGTATAGTTCGCCCTTACGCCCCTGCACTGCCATCTTGCGGCTTGCACTAGCTTGGTGCGCAGCGTCTTATCTCAAGGGTGCCGTGTGCTCTCAATCAGAGATTCAAACGCGGGAACGGTCTAACGGAACCATGATGGTCGCGTGCAAACTGAGCACGGCTTCCTCTGCACTATAGAACATACCCGTAATGGTGGGTGGCGTGTGTAGACAGGCATCGATCAACCTTTGAAGGAACATTTAAGCAAAGGACATCCTCAAACCTGCAGGCCAAAGCAAAAGAAGCGTTTCATCATCACACAATAGCAGCTGTCACTACACATGCAGTCGACCTCACACTGCAGGGGCTCTTTACACCTGCAATATTGCCTAGCCTTCGTGACACTGTCACTGACAGGGCTATCACTGACAGGGCTACAGCCCTGTCACTGACAGGGCTGTAGCCTGAAAATGGCATGCATCTTCTTTTTCATTTTTCATTTTACCACTTTCATGACAGGCATTCACACGGACGTTTTGACGACGGCCTCCTAGAGGCCCTGGCACACACCAATGATACACACACCATGTGCTTCCCCCTGTGTTCTGCATGTGCTGCCACCTGCGGGGATGGCCTGGCCTTGAGTTCCCTGCAAACTTGCAGTGGCCCCCTCCCCACTCCATACTTACTTCCACCCCTCCCGACTCACCCCTCCGTCCTCCCCCCCTCACCCTCCGCCCTCCCCTCTCACCCTCCGCCCTCCCCCCTCCCCCCCTACAACCTCCCCCCTCCCCCATCCATAAGGTCCAGGACAACAATCATCTGGCCACATGCTTCCCTGAGGCACACGGAGGGCACCTCATCACTCAGCCCCCTTGTCCCTCACTAGGGCCTCCATTTGAGCTGGACCACCAGGGACCACTAGTGGCCGCTAGCGGGAATACTAGTGACCACTAGTGGGCAATAGTCGCCCGACTGAAATGGTGTTATTGAGCTGTGTGGAGTATACCCAGTGCACATGGACATGGTGCATGAGTGCCTACCACCTACAGTATCGCCTGACCTGTTAGGGCTATTGTGTAGATAAAACATGTGTGTTGATAAAACATGTGTGTTGATAAAACATGCACTAATGTAAGCTCAATAAAGAGGGGCACATACTATTGGGCCTCAGCAGGCTGCTGCTGATGGGCCTGGGGTCGTTTGTCTCGCAGCCGCTTATACCCCAGGCTAGGGTACTCCTTGCCCTTGGCTGGCAGAGCTCCCTGCTCTGGCCAGCAGCACAGCTCCAGTGGGCGCCACCTGCTCTCCCCAATGCGCTGCATGTTCAGCGCTACATTGCAGTCCCTGTCCAGCCACCTGCCTGGCTGTGGTGCTGGCTTGGCTTTGGAAGCCTTGCCCTAGGCTTTGCCTGTGCCCTTGGTGGGCTGGGTGGGCTGGGTGGGCTCAGCTGCCTGCTCAGCCTCGGTGCACTTGCTACGCTTGGCTGGAGAGGGAGTGCTGGGCCCTGGCTCTGAGCCTGCTGCCTGTGTGGCTGCCTGGCTGCTGCATGGGGCCTGTGGAGGTTTGCGGGGTGCCAATACAGGGCACCACATCAGGCCCCGCATTGGCTGGTCACGCTGCTGGCTCCAGGCTGGGCACACCATGCACAAGTCCACCTGCCCTGCTGGGGGCTTCCAGCCTGCACGCCTGGTGGGCTGCTCATGGTCCAGCTCCTCCTCACATGGCTGCTTGCCATTCACTGCTGAGCTGACCCTGGTGGTGCGGTGCTCATCCACAAGCACCACCCTGCCCCGCCACTGGCCTGTGCCCTTGGGCCTGCACACCACTGACTCTTTTTTGCGTAATACGTAACGATCGGAACCAAAAGCCTGTTTTCTAGGCCTGGATTTCGTTACCAAACTGACCCTTGCGTTGGCTGGCCTCGGCTGCTTCGTAACCGAAAAATGTCTTTTACGTGAATTATTCATTAAAAATGACTTTTGGCTTGAAAAAATGCTGCGATGTTTGTTTTTCGTAACCAGTCGGGACCAGCTGCGTAACCAGCCATGTGACGGTCCTGGACCCTTCGTGACCAGCATCAGCGTGGCTGTTTTGAAAAAAAAACACTGCTGCACACCACCTTGCAGCAGGCATGCAGCACCACATGAGCACTCCACCCTCCCGCAGTGCCAATGCCAGCTGCACCAAAGAACACCACCAGCTGCTTGGCATGCCCATGGCGCTCCATGGACAACTCAGCCATCTCCTTCTACAACTGCAGCCATGCACACAAGGCACACACATGGTGGCTGACATGGTGACACCAGGTAAGTCACGGCACAGTCAACTACCTTTTCACTTGGTGGTACCAGGTTAGGCATGGCACAGTCAACCACTCTTTCATTTCATGCCCAACCCCCCACCTCCCAGTCCCTTACCCTCCCTCCCTCCCACCCACCCTCACCTTCTTGAAGAACTGCTCCAGTGTCCGGTCCTGGGCTCCGTACAGCCTCAGCCGCTGCCGTGCCCACTTGGGGTCCAGGTACACCTCCCACACCGCATCCCAGGTGGCCAGGGTGACGGTGATGTGCTTCAGGTTGGCCTCTAGGGAGGTGCCAGCTGGGCTTGCTGCTGCCAGGTGCTGGAGGTGGGGCTGGATCGGAGCCAGCCACCGCTCAGTGTTACGGCGGGCATTGTTCAGGCCACTGGCATGCTTCACCTGGCCCTTGGTCAGCTGACTCCTCGTCCCACACCCCCGAGGCTGCGCTGACTGCCTGGGTGACGCCGGGGTCGATGCCCACCCCAATCTAAGTGGCTGGGTTTAACACAAACTCACGTGTCTCGGCTATGCCCTTGCCAGACGGGCGCTGCACTGCCTTGAGGGGGGCTGTGTGACTGGCTCAGGGCTCCGAGGAGTCCTAGGAGTCAGAGTCACTGTCACACTCCATGCTGACAGGTTGGGCATGGGCAGGCTGGGTAGGGGCACGTGGGGGGAGTGGGGGTAAGGGGGGTGCATCAGGGGCTTGGGGCGGCTGCACGGCTGGAGGTTTAGGGGCGCTGCGGTACCCCAGGGTGGGGTCGTCCACCAGGCAGGTCAGAAAAATGCGCAACACAAACAGCGACGCGATGAGTGCACTTCAGTCCGCAGCTGGAGGTGCGCCCGTAGCTTGCGCTTCGTCTTCTTGCACCCGCGCAGCACAGCGCCCTCCGCGACCTTGATGACCTGCGTAATCAACAGTTTGACAGGCTACGTTGACAGGCCAAGACACAATGCGGGGACACAAACAGTGCGGGGACACACAAGGCGGGCGCGGCCTGTCACCTGACTCTGTCACCTGACTCTCCAGCCATCCCGACGCTCCTGTCGTTGCTTGCCTTGAGGGGAACGAGACGCTGCGAACAGGGGCGACGGGCTAATACACAGCGCGTAACTCACGGAGCTCACGGTCGGCTAGGGACACGAACCTTTCTGTTTCTTTGGCGGGCCCTTCTTTTCCTTGGCGCCGCCCTTCCGCTTCTTCTTACCCATAGCGATGTGAGCTGTCGTTTGATTGTCGCTTTGTTCATCGACTGTGTGATGGAATTTAATTACCATAACAGACGGATAATTGCTGGGTAACCGCAGGAACTAAAGACCATAACGGCGGCCTGGCCTCATCACTCAGCCTGCAGCCTCTCCCTCAGCGCTGCTGCTCCCCTCCCCTGACAGCAGCCCGGGCAGCCTGTCTTCAAGCAGCCCTGACAAGTCCAGCCCTGCCTGCTGCTGCTTCACTGCTGCCAGCTTCTCGGCAGCTGCTGCATTGCTCTGCCGCAGCTGCTGGGCGGCCTGGTCCAGCCCCAGCGAAGCCAGCACGCTGCTTGCATGCGCCGCAAACTCCATTTGCTGCGACCAATCAACGGGGCAACAGGGCAGGCAGCATGTGCAGCATGTGCGGCTTCTCCAACTTCACCCTGTATCATGGCTGACAAGGCAATGGGGTGCTGCCCTGCAAGGGAAGCATGCAACCTGTCAGAGATCAGGGTTAGTCTCAGAGGCCTTTACAGCGTACAGCGGTACAGTAGAAGCACAGGCAGCATGCGGGCCTCCACCCAGGCAGCATATGCTCATGCAACCCACAATACTGGTTACCCACTGTCCCCTGACCCCCTCCCTGGACACAGCCAGGGACTCCCCTAGTACAGCGGCTGCGAAGGCAGGGCCTGCAGGATGTTGATGTTTTGTTAGTGATGTTGGGTTTACACCGCTAATTCGCCAGCCTGGCACGACAGCTGGGCAAGCTGAATGATGTCAGATGAGAGGTGTCGGTTATGGCAGCGCATGGGCGTGGGCATGTTCCTCCACCTCCTTCACATGACCCTTTCCTGGAACAATGGCATGCTTTGTGGACAATGTGCACAGGGCTGCACAGTTCCCTTAGCTGCTATTGAACCCTGGTGTGGGGCTCATACTGGGGGGCCCACCGGCACAACAGGCAGGCTGGCTACCCTTAATGACCCTGCTGCTGGATGTGCCCTGCCCGCGCACCGCATCAGACAGGCTGTCTACGTCTTGCGCGACTTGCTTGATGGCATAGAAGCGCGCACTTGTCACCTGATCTTGCGCCTGCAAGGGGGCGTAGGCAGGGGTTAGGTGAGAGGGAGATCCAGGGGCATGGCGTGGGTGAGGGGGGAAGCAAGGGCAAGCGTTAGGGGCAGGGGTGAAGGGAGAAGGGGCGGCAGGGGCAAGGGGATGCGGGCAGCAGGCGAACATCCACATCAGCAGCGCACTTTGGACAGCCTGGTCGCAGCATCTGCTGCTTCGCCTGCCGGAACAGCTCGCGCTGCAGGCGGGCGCGACATGGTACCACCCGTCAGTGATTGAATCGCACAGTTGCGGGAGCATGACAAGGTCCTCGCGTGAAACATCTCGTATCTCGTGTATCGCACGCACACGTCCACCGCCGAGGACGTAGTGAGTAATCGGTGCACTTATGCATGAGCACTTGTAGAACCGGGGCAGGATTGCAGTGACCATGTTAAACTGTGATAGTTGCAGGAACGATCTTAAACTGCCAAGCCCGCACAGTGCCGACCCAATCTTTACAACATACTCGTCAAAACATCGGTAACGACACAAGGACTGGGTCATGGCCGCTCTTTTCCAACGCAAGCCCAGAATGCAACACAGTACATGTATGCCCTCATGAGCTCCCAACTGCATGATGGTAATCTTCATGTTCTATGTCATGATGCCCTACTCACAATCAGCTATCCATGCATTCTACAGCAACATAGCAATGACGGGCTGGTCGCCTTTGTCGCCAATTCATGGGCATCCTTTTCTATTTATAAGCCCAGGACCCCTCACAGGAGGTGGCAGGTCGAGCTCAATCGCCGTCCAGAGCAGTTGTAACCCTGAAGCATCAACCTGTAGACAAGGCCCACACAGCACGATGAATGGTCAGGAGCAGTCGCACAAGTGGAGGGCCCTGCCCCTGCCCCTGCCCCTGCCCCTGCCCCTGCCCCTGCCCCTGCCCCTGCCCCTGCCCCTGCCCCTGCCCCTGCCCCTGCCCCTGCCCCTGCCCCTGCCCATTTCATTTGCATGCTCAGGTCACCTTTATTCGGGGCTGAGAGCCCATCTGCAGCCATTCAAGCTGGATCAGATAGGTTGCTTGCCAAGTTCGCCCGCAGGTTGGCCGCCCATCCGCGATGCTTTGGATGTGGCTCCATCAGCAGGGGGGTGGCCCAGGGTGTCGCCCCGCTGCAGGGTAAAAAAACAGGGGCGTACATGTCAAACCATGCAGGCATACCATGCTGTCGGTTACCACTACGCAAAGCCATCACCACCATGCGAGCCATCATCCCCCGCAACATCAGGCCGCCTCAGTGAACATCATGTAGCATTCATGTCCTCCCAGCCCCGCCTCAACTGTAGCCCCACCTTGTCACACATGTCACACCCGCCCCGACTCCTCTGCACCCTAGTCCTGCTCTGCAACTGTGTGCCCCATGCCACCCTCGCCACCTGGCCCCACCTCTTCCAAATCAGCCGTGCCCAACTGCACCAGGCTGGGTATCCCAAACAAGCAAGCTGACGCACCACTGGGCTGACCCATTCCTTGACCGAGACCACGCTCACACCCCTCCACCCCTCCACGCCTCCACCCCTGAGACCCATGCACCCCTGGTGTCACCGCACTAAATCCAAGACCTAGGTCACACCGCTCCCCACACCCATCCCCCCACACCCCGGCTGCGGCCCCAGCAGACCCTGTGTGGGCTCACATCAGCACACTGGCCACGCCCCACCTGGTCTGGGCTGCGCCCGAAGTCAGCTCCAATGGCTCCTGGCTGCGCTGACTGGGACGCAGCACCAGCAGCACCAGCACCACCTGTCTCAGTGCGAGCGGCATTGGCGTGGTCAGGCTGCCGAGCAGCTGCTACCTCCTGCAAGCACCACGCCAAAACCCACCATCTACCTTGTCACCTATCTTGTTGTGGTGGGAGCTCAGTGCATACATGTGCACATGCCCCTGAATATATCTAGTCCATTCCAACGGTCAGTACATGGCATACATGTCAGCGCCGCTCCAATGCAAGCAATAAGTGTGACAACCCTGGCCCAGCCCCTGCCACCTCCCTCATCCCGGCAACCTCATCCCACACCCTCCCATTCAAAGGACTCTACATCAGGTGCCAGCACCAGCCACAGCTTCATCAGGCATCCCTGGACGACTACTAGGGTTCAGCTCACACATTTCATTCAAGATGGTTCAGTCCAGCTTTCTCTCACTCTCAGCTCACTCATGGACGGGTACTCCTGATTGGCTCACCAGAGGTCATCAGGCACCCCTGGGCGGGTACTCTCTGGGTCGGCTTACCTTCAGGACATCATCCCGGGTGTTGCCTAGCACCTGACCACCCAGCCCTGCCACTGTAGTCACCGTTTCCTGCATAGGCAACAGAGGCAGCCGGCCTCAGCCAGAGCAGGATGTGCACAGCCCTGTCGGCGCCGTGTCATCTTCATCATCACCATCATCATTACCATTGCATGGCACTGGCAACTATTTCCAACCCATTGGAGCAGTTTGTAGCCCTGCTGGTAAACTCAGGCTTCCGTTGTCTTGATGGCTGTGCCGGCACAAGGGCGGCTGGCTTTACAAGGTGCAGGCATGATGACCCCATGAATGATGCACATTGCCAGATGCCACTGGCTGCACTTCCCTACAGCCTGGATCTGGCTGCTGCAGCACCTTTGCAAACTGTGCAGTCCACACCGCCGCATCCTTCACAGCAGAGCCCAGGGACGCCAGCGTGCCAGCTGGATCAGCAGCAGCACCTGCACATGCGCCATGATCCTGAATAGGCCACCAGGAGGTGCAAGCAGGCTGAGCCACAGAGAAACCTCCTCCCTTCTTACTTCCCATTTCAGCAGGAGTGGTCTTGTTGTTATTATATTATGTATAATGGTACTGTTACTACCGTAGTGCTACGCCTTGTTGGTGATTTCACCAAATCACTTCGTCACCAAATTGTATCACCAATTGTTTGAGCATGGGGTTCTGGTTTCACCAAATTATTGTATCACTAACAAGGCGTATCACCACGGTATTGCATTTCTTTATTTTATCTTAGTATCCATACGATCAAGACTTGCGCAGTGCTCAACCTGACACAGGGATGCAGTGGTGGGAGGCTGGTGTGGGCTGACGTTAGAGATGACGACTGGCTGCAGGAGAGTGACTGATGATGGCACGCTGGGGCTGCAGGCTGGTGCTGTCACTGACAGTGGAAGCTAGTAAATGTTTGCCTCTATCCAGCAAGCAGCCTGGTTGCATTGCCTAGCTGGCAAGACAACCACTGGCATCCCCTGCTGGCCACTCACCTTTTGAACCCCAATCCTGCTCATGGCACCTGGCAGGCTGTGCATGAATACTGGGCAAATGTGACACATGCCATGTCACAATGAGGGTTTTGTTTTTTTTAAGGGAGAGACTTACAACTAAGAAACTAAAGAGCTAAGACAGGCTAAGTGTTACAAGCATGGCCAGAGGGACACTGTAGAGCACCAGCGGAACCAGGGTGGCACTCATCGAACACAAGCCATCACAGGTACGGGCCGCGCCATACTCACTCTTAGCCTTGTCTTTGACCTCCTGCACGGTGTCGGCTTGTGCTTCAGGTCCTGGCCGGCCTCGTGGAGAGATGCCCGTGTCCGCCAGAGCTGGGCTGCGGGAGCGATACCGCAAGCAGCATTGCCAGCCCGAAGGCAAGGAACGCGGAATTTAGGCGCGTGGGCGTAGGCGCTGCTGTGACTCCAAGGCCATGTAGGCTGTGATGCCAACCGCGCGTCGCCCGGTGCTTACGACATACTAGCATAAGGGTTGTGCGCGACGCTGCTGTCGGCAGTGACGCACCCGCACGTGTGTAGACTTCGCCACGTCCGTATCACAACCTTGGCCGGTGAGTGCAACATTGTGGATAGGTGCGGCTGGTCGAACGCGCTGTCTTCCGCTGGTGATACGAGAGCCAAGGGACGAATTGAAGGGCCGAATTCAACACGAGACTCTGACCTTCCGGCATGCACCCATGCGCGTTTAACAAGTTAATGTGTCGGCAAGATACAGAGTAATCGAAGCCGCAGTGAGGCATCCAAACTGCTTACATTGCTGGTGACGGTCAGGCCAAGCCCTGTAAACTTGTAGGTCTGTCAGCCACAGTGCAGTCTTGAGGCGTTGGATGTCAGACATGTTGCGTCTCATTATTACAGAGCTGTGATGACGTTGTGTATGTGCACCCCCTTGACTCATCTAGCTATGGTGTGTGCTGCAGCATGCCCCTGGTTTCTAGAAGGGTTAGGGCAGCAAAGCATGCTCACATCCGAGGTATTCTGTGCAATCCATGACATGAAGTGCACGGCGCTGGTTTCTTTTGGAGTGCCCTACACAACGAACACTCATCAGCCTGGCATCACATCTACATGACACATGAAGCACACTCCGGCTCTTATTATTTGAGGTGGTTTGATGAGGGTGAGGTGCACCTGTTCCCTTTTGCCACCTACCTCAGCTGGGCACTGCCCCGCTTTGGTGGTTGAGAAAGCTGAGCAGTGCCCCCCATGCTGGCTTCTGAGCAGGCTCTGGCTCCTTGTTCTCCTCCTCCTTGAATGTGAACAAGCTGGACGTGCCCTTCTGGCCACCACCAGCCACTACCGCCTTGGGCTTGTAGATGGGCGAGGGCATGACAGCTGCAGCCCTCAGCGCTGCCTTCTCGTTCATGTCAAGGGCCACAAGGGGCGCGTGGTCGGTGACAAGTGTGACCGGCATGGGCTGCTCCCTCTGACTTGGGTGTGTTGCTGACTGTAGTTGCTGACTGAGGCTGCTGACCACTGCATGGCCAAGAGTGACCCCAGCACCTCCGCAACTGCTGCCTGACGGCTCCTCGTCCTCGTGGATCAAGCTGCCTTGCTGGCCACCTGTGTCGGGGAGGGTGAAGGTGAGGGCGGTGAGGTGGGTGTGCTGCGCCACCTCCTGCTGCACTAGCTCCTCCAGCACCAGGGGGCAGCCGCACACATCCAACTCCACCAGCTGAGGGCAGTGCTGCAGCACGGCAGGGCATCAGGCAGGCCGTGTAGCTCAGGCACTTGATGACAACAGGCAAATACTGTACACAGTATGCAGGGGCTGATGTATTTATTGCACAATTGTATTCCTTGCATTGATACAGTTCCTGTAATGATGCATTGCTGTACATGGCAGCGCAGTGATGGCTGGGAAGGCCACGGCATGAAAGACAGCACGTTGACTGGGTGTGAAAAGTCAGCTCCAATGCATGCAAGCCTTGCATACAAGCCCCGGTTGTCCTCTGAGGACCTGTTTGCAAAGAGGCGCAGGATGTGTCCACCAATGCACAGAGGGTGCCCACCTATGGCCACCTGTGACCACCTCTGACCACCTATGGCCACCTCTGACCACCTCTGACCACCTATGACCACCTATGGCCACCTCTGACCACCTGTGACCACCTATGGCCACCTCTGACCACCTATGACCACCTCTGACCACCTATGACCACCTGTGACCACCTCTGACCACCTATGACCACCTATGGCCACCTCTGACCACCTCTGACCACCTCTGACCACCTCTGACCACCTATGGCCACCTCTGACCACCTCTGACCACCTATGACCACCTATGACCACCTATGACCACCTGTGACCACCTCTGACCACCTCTGACCACCTCTGACCACCTATGGCCACCTCTGACCACCTCTGACCACCTATGACCACCTATGACCACCTATGACCACCTGTGACCACCTCTGACCACCTGTGACCACCTGTGACCACCTATGACCACCTGTGACCAGCTTACCCGAATGATACTGCAGACGCCAGTGGCTGTCAGGGCCTGGCACCGCTGCAGCTGCAGGCTAACCAGTGCTGTGCAGTTGACGGCCAGCTGTGCAGCCTCATCGTCCCCCAGGCAGGGCCCACCATGCAGCTGCAGGCGCTGGAGGCCCTGCATGTGGCTGCTGCTGCAGAGTGACGACACCACACTGCCATCCACCCAGTCACATGACTGCAGGTTGAGGCTGGACAAGCTGCAGGTGTGCAGTATCCGTGCCAGCCCAGTCTGTGCCTCAGGCGCTGCAAAGCTGGGCTGCTGCAATGAGGCGTTGGCTGAAGGCTCCAGTGGCTGCATACGACAGCGGGAGAGCAGCACAGGCATTGACTGCTTTAACTGTGTGCATACTCGCAGGTAGCATAGGCTTTAACTGTCTAACTGTGCACATCAACTTGCAGCACAGGGGGCATCCTACAGTCGTGTCATCCCAGGCCCCTGGTCATGGAAGGTGCCTACCCTGCTGCTGGCTGCACCCCGCATTATACTGTGCAAAAAAGACTCCAAGCGTCTTGCTCAGGGGGTCAGGTAGCAGCCTGAGGGATTGGGCGCCTGCAGCCTCAGGGACATCACTGTGGACATCACACTGGGTGCTGGGGCAGGCTTTGCACCCCTGCCTGCCACAACAGGCAGGCTGGCTACCCTTGCTGACACTGGCTCGTCAGCTGGCGCAGGCTTGCCTGGGCGGCTGGGGACGCCTGGGCAGCTGCGATGTGCTGGCCAGCAAGGGAGAGAACCTGCAGCAACGAAATCAAGAAGTGAGATCAAGTTGCTGGTAGCAGCAGGAGCAGCAGCAGCTGGCAAGTAGCAGGTGTAGCACTGTGTTTTATTCTACCAGTGCATGTGTGCTGGCCATAGGCCCGTCTGCTTGCACTGACCTGCAAGTTTGCGCAGCCTGCTGCTATGTGTTGTAGGCCCTGCTGGCTCAGACATTGCTCGTCCTCCTCCATGACAGCCCCCAGGCCCTTGGCGGCCTCAGTGTCCATCCACACCTCGTCAAGCTCCATGTACAGGCTGGTTAGCCCATGGCAGTGGCGTCCAATAGCTGCACAGGTCTGCAGGTGCAAGAGTATGTGGCACACCACCGGCGTTGCTGCAGCACACCAAACCAAAGACTCCACCGGTTCAAGCTCGCTTATTCTGGCCACGCCAGGTTGCACAGTATTGACACAATCCATTCCACACATTGCCTGCTTTGTCAACAGTCTGCGCTGATGCCGGGCCACACGGTTCCAGCTCAAGGGCCTGCATGCTACCCTGTCTGCCTGCCCTGCCTCGTGAGTTGTGCCGGGTCCCATAGCATAGAGCTGCTGCTTCACAATGCCAAAGTTGGTCACACCCACCCAACACAGCTTGCGCTCATGCTGTAGTGTCGAGGGGATGTGTAGACAAACGGCATGTGGACAACAGTGGATGGCTGTACACGGCGTTTGCCAAGCTAGCATGGCGCAGGTGCAGAGCTTCCTCCCTGGCACTGCATGCTGTGTCACGCACCGGGTCTGTGAGAGATCGTGGGCAGGTGCTGATGTCCAACTCTTCCAAGGAAGGGCAGCTGAGCAAGAGGGTGCTGAGACCACGCGATGTGAGGCAAGGGTTGTAGGATACGTCCAACGCCCTCAGGCATTGGCAGTCGCGGGCAATTGCCTGCACCAATACTCCAGCGCCAGTGAAGAAGGGATGATGCTGAACACATGCTATGCTGGGCAAGCTTCCCACTGCTAAACATTGCAACCCTGTTGGCGTCACCTGAAGGTGGTTGTCCTGCATCATGCAGTTTGACACATCCAGGCAGACGATGTTTCTTAATCGAGATGTCAGACGCCCAAGGTTGGGCCAGTGATCAGCCACTCTGGCAAACATGTCCATCTGAAATTCTGGCATGCTAAGGATTAGAAATCCCAGAGAGGAGAACTGTTCCAAGCTACTCAGGACAGCGTCTGTGACTGACAAGATGTCAGGGCTGGCTACTAGCCGCTTGACGTGCTGTTTCTCAGCATCTGCAGCAACAAGGTGCAACAGGTCTTGCAACAATGTCGAGAACGAACAGCAGGGACCAACGTAACCTTGGCATCAAATGCTAGTGGACTCACCTGTAAAGACTAGAAGCCTGGCCTCAATGTTGCACCCACTGTCCTGTGCCTCCTCTGAGGGGGCTAGGTTTGTCAGGTCAAGGTCTGCAACCCACCAGGACCCTTTGTTCAACATTCCATATACAGACTAAGCTGAGAGTTGAGCATACCTGTGACCAATGCGTCAAAGGATGTTTGACCAGGAGCCGGTGAGTCTGCAGCCTGCCGTGCGGATGACCCACGACACCCCGAAGAAATGAATAGCACAGGCGTCAGCTGAGAGCAGACCCGGGACTCGGGCTGGCATACTGGCGAGTCCAAGGGCCGCTTGCGCAGACTCAAACGCTTTCCTCCAAAGCTAAAACCCTCGTCCTTGCTGTGCCCAAAAGAGAAGTTGGCTGCACTGCCCGCCCGTCCTCCGCTGTTAATGTTGGCATTTGTGGATTTCTCGAGACTACCAGCAACTGCAGGGCTGCCGCAGATGCTGAGGACTGGGCTGGCACACAGTACATTTCCTGCTTTACTAGTGCGCGGCGGCTTTGGAGGATTGTTCATCGCAGGAACGCTACTTGCTCCAAGCAGGAAGCTGTCCAAGTCAAGACGTTTTGTATTTTTGTGTTTTCATCCATGCTCTGCCAAACTGTCGAGGACTTCCCGATGCACACAGGATGCTTCATCTAAAGTACGCAGGTTGCCTGCTTATACCATCTGAGATGATGCCCCAATGTTCCCTAAGCCTTGTCAGACAAGCCTGTGAGGCTTTCCGAGAGAAGGCTAGCGGGTTTTGCCTAAAGCCTGATAAGATGTGTACGGCAACCTGGGACACCGCCATTGTGAAACACATTTCATTCATAAGTTCGTCCGGCTAACCCCCCGTTTCCAATTGATCGGAGCGGAGCTCATGGAGGCTCATGGAGCGGAGCTGCCCCTGCATGGGCGAATGCCGTGTTGCCGTTTCCAATGCGAGGAGAGGAGCGCTGCATGGACGCTTTTTGACGCTTTTGGGCGACCCGTGACCGCCGCGTGAGGGCCTTTCGATCATCACGCTGCTGCTGCCGCTGCAAGGCACGCTACTGCTGCCGCTGCTGCAAAAACATGTATTGTCGAGCAGCTCTAGCTCCATGTGCTCCTCTCCGCCAGCTCAGGCGTTCCCAACTACCTGAAAACCACCCCCCTGTGATACGTAGCCTGTATCTCCGCAGCCACTCAGTCAAAAATATATGTAAACAGTGCTTTGAACAGAGGAGACTCATAGCTACGAGATGGCCGACGCAGCAAAAACTATCTCGCTCTCAGCGGTGCTCAGTGCCTGCCCAAAGATCGACATTTGAATTCATGCGATTTTGCCTCATGCGAGGCGCGCCACACTAGCACGCTTCGCCACACCGTTGTTGCTGGCACCTGCAACGCGCAGCATCAGTCGGAACATGATTTGCTTTTGGCATGTGGACGCGACGACGGCAGTCGTGACAACTGGATACCACTACTAGCATTTGGAGCTGCTGCTGGCATTGGAGATTGGCTGGGGCATTGGAGATGGGGCAGGCAAGGTAGTACTGTTCGAGGTGAAGGCGCAATGCGGGGCTGCCAGGGTCGCCGTTCACAGCCATGGCACGAATGTCAGATGCATATTGACTCCAAGTGCCATAAGGGTCCTCTTGCTGCTGCTGCTGCTGCTGCATCCGCTGTTGCTGCTGCTGCTGCTGCTGCTGCCCATCCTCAGGCGGCGGCAGCCGTAGCTCGGCATGGTACACCACATCAATCGCCACTTCCATGCGCGTAGCTTGGTCTGAGCTGCCAAGAGCAGCGAAGAGGTGGGGCAAGGCCATTTGAGCCTGCACATGATGCTGGTAGTAAGTCCACATAGCACCACAGTGCTCCTGCAAATAGGTCGCAAGCTGCTGCTTCTGCTGCTCGCGCTGATCTGCCTGCAGGTCACGGTTTGTCGCTTGTGCCTTACTGGCTGCAGCCTTGATGTTGTTAGGGCAATGCCGATTGCCAGCCCTTGGCGAGTTGTTTAGTGCATTGAGCTGGGCACTATGCGCCTTGCTCATTCTCTTCTTCATGGTTAGGGAATGAGAGGGGGTGGGTGAGTTGCTGAGCGGGGCTACGGGTGAAGGAGAGGTAGGGGAGAGTGGGTGGGGGAGGTAGGGGATGAGGCTGAGGTAGGGGAGGCTGAGGTAGGGGAGGCTGAGGTAGGGGAGGTAGGGGAGGTAGGGGAGGTAGGGGTGATTTAGGGGAGGTAGGGGAGGTAGGGGAGGGTAGGGGAGGCTGAGGTAGGGAAGGTAGGCTGAGGTAGGCTGAGGTAGGGAAGGCGGGTGAAGGAGAGGTAGGGGAGAGGTGGGAGGCGAAGAGAAGGAGAGGTAGAAGGGAGGAGGCTAATTGCAGGCTGGGCTGCTGGGAGGAGGGGCTACTGGGAGCTGGGCGGAGTAGACGAGGTTGGGAGATGGTGGGTTAAGTTGTGTTGGTGGGGGCCACGTGGCGAAGTTGTAAGCCAAGCTCGGTCGTCTCCTCGTGGACCTGTAGCCAGCATGTGTACCTTGCAAGGGGTCAATCTTGTCACATACAGACCCAATGATTGAGTTGCATAGTGCCACGGACGCGTCATTGAGTATGCTATAACAAATCCGAGTGAGGCCAGGTTGTTTGTTCAATGGTGCAAAACATAAAGCGGATAATAGCTGTAGGGGGTGACTAGTCCCTACTGTGCCGCCCACCATTACAGCGATGTAGCGCTGCCACACTCGGATTCGTGTTTTGTCACATCCTCGCCAAGCGGCCTGCACCATCAGGAACCTCGCGCAGCCATGTTTGCCGGACTTCGGTGGTGTGCGCCACCAACATGTCGTGCATCGCTAACGGATAGCCAAGGACGTAGCTTACCGGTGTAGCTAACCACGGTCTGCGATTGGGACACATCCGGGGTCACATGTGGCTGCCCGCATCGAATGACTCCGATGGCAATTCCAGTCGGACATTAAACGCGCAGTATCGCATTGCAGCAGACGCATCAAACGTTACTTTAAATGATGGAGTAGATGGGCCGCAGTTGCATGAAGATTACCAACCCCATGTTGGGAACGCCTGACGCCAGCTTCCCTCCATGCAGCTCCGTCCTCCGTCCTCCGACAATTGGAAACAGGGGGTAAGTAATGATTGTGTAATGGATCTCATTTCCCCCCCACTCCGGTTGCCGGCACTCCGATTAGATGGCGACCTGATGCACCCCCTAACACAAAACCCCCTAACGGCCACTCCGCTATGAGAATGTTGCTGAATTCCTGAGATGCCGCCGAAAAGGAAAAGGAAACGCAAGCGCCCCGTCTCCCCCGCACAGAGTGCCGCCGGTAAGCCGCTAAGCTCGACGAAAGGCTAGTCCCCCCTCACGACGCGACGCAGTGTGTACCACGCGACATTGCGAATCCGTGCGTGTGTGCTGTGCCGTCCAATGTAATGCAAGGTTTCGCAAAGTTTCGCAAAGTTTCGCAAGGTGGTGAAGCAGCCCGGCAGGCCCAGCACGGATCCCAGGCCTGACAGGCTGGTGATCGTGGATGAGTTCCGCATCAGCTGTGTAAGCTCGTCGGTGCACGCCCGCCAGCCTTGTGAGCTGCACCTGCCAGATGACCGCCCCAGGCCCGCAGACTGGGTACCCCCAGCAGGCCAGGTCAACCACCGGCTGTTGCGCCCAGCCTGGAGCCTGCGGCACGCTAAGTGTGTGCGGGGCCTGAAGTGGTGCCATGAGGTGCCGCCCAACCCCCCTCCCCCTCCCCCTCACCCAGCCCCCCTTGCCCAGGCCCTCCTTGCCCAAGAGCCACCAGCCCAGGCCCCTCCACCTGCCCCTGCCCAGGACCAGCCCCCAGCCCAGGCCCCACCTGGCCCAGTGCAACGACCCAAAGCCCCCCCATGGGGCAGGTGGCTGGACCGGGACACCAACCCCTGCCTCAACTTCCAGCGCATCGGGGAGAGCAAGCAATGCCCCCTGGAGCTGTGCAGCTGGACTGACCTGAAGGCCCTGCCCCCCGTTGGCAAGGAGTACCAGCAGCGCTACAAGCAAGTCAATGACCGGCTGCCCAAGGTCAGGCAGCGGCTGCACCGGGCTGCAGAGTACCGGCGGGGCATTGATGGCCGGGCCCGCAACAATGCGTAGGCCCTAGTATTTTGCACAGGCTGTTATCCTTTCAAGCGTTAAGCTGTTAGTTTTGATGAGGTGCCCAGTGGTCAGGGGGTTTGCCCCAGGAACATGCAACTGGTGTGGGGTTTGTGGTCATCATGGGTGCGACCGAGGATGCTTCATCGTGTTTGGAGTAGCTGGGCGAGATTACCCATAGGCAAACATGTTGTTCCTTGTTGAATGAGTTTTGTTTGTCTGTGAGGCGTTCCGATAAACTATAAACAAGTCAGAACATGACATGCTTGCCCCCAGATGCATCTGTCACTGTCAGGTACCACTGCTTTCCCTATTTGGCATGTTTGTTGCAGTTGCAGTTGCAGTTGCAGTTGCAGTTGCAGGTATGTGATGGCTGCATTTCAAGCTCACGCTGCTGGACAGCAGTATTCGCTGACGCCGCTGTCCTCGTGCTGGCCCTTACTACTGATACAGCGCCGCCGCGTGCTGAGCATCTCTTCCAGGCGCTCTAGCACAGTCTCGCAGGATGTTGTAGGGTACGGCATCAGTGCGGAACTATAAGTGTGACCACAAAGACGCGACCGCTGTCCCGCTCACTCTCCAAATTGAGTGACACAAGTGGAGGGTCCTATCCACACCGCACAGTGCGCAAAGCACCCGTCTGTCACAGTTTTTTCCTGGTTTCGCACACTCACACCCGGAACACGTCATGATGCGGCGTGTGCTGCACAGCAATGGCTTCTCCTGGCCCGCAGCGAGGTGCGGGCACTGAGCCAGTCATGTCGAGGTGTATGGGGTACGCGCGGTAGACGCAAGACACTGGCTCATTGACCCCGGCTACCCGTGCGCGTTCTGGACGCAGCCGCTGCATGGCCACGGCCAGCGAGGGAAGCGTGGTGGACAACTTGCGGGAGGCCGCCGGCAAGGTCCAAGCCAAAGTATCTGAAATGTTCCAGGGCACGAAGCAGTTCGTTGGAGAGGTAAGCGACGGATACTTAGTTGTACGAGCCTCTATATACAAGCTGTGTAGGCACCGAGTGCAGGGCTGCATTGGCGGGCTTATTATGTGTCATGCAAGCATGCATGTAGGCGACTGAGAGGGTGAAGGCCGATGGAGAGACATATGCAGGGGCAATCAAGGAGCAAGCCAGCAAGGCCAAGGACGCCGCCAGTGTGAGTTATTGCACTCTAGCCCACCCTTGTTTCTATGCCGTTCTAAGGATGGCACGATTGACAGGAAGTATAATGCAGGGTTGCATTGCCAATGCTGCATGCCAATAGTTCATGCACGCATGCATGCATGCATGCAGAGGGCAGAGAGTGCTATGTCAGACAAGGCCCACTCCCTGGCTGACCGGGCTGTGACAGCAGCCGAAAACACTGCCACCAAGTATGAGGGTGCTGCTGATCGCACTGCTGGCAAGGTGAACTGCTAAAAGTAGACGTATGATTGCTGCTGGTATTGGGTGTTGAAATACAGCCTCGGGACAAAGTTCACCAGGCGTACACACTTCAGACATCAGCCACTAGTAGCAGTCAGTCAAGCAAATGCTTCCTGGTTTACAACTCATGGCTGAATGCTTAAAACTCATACTCGGCTGTCAGCATGCCCTCGTATTCATGGCTTTGGTCGTATGCATTCATGTGCACCTCTGCTGCAGCTGCTGGTACTGCTTGGTTGCATGGTTGCATGGTTGCATGTCTGGGTGCACAGGCCAGTGAGCTGGGTGAGCGCGCTGCCGCAGCTGCCGCAGAGGGCAATGCCGCAGCCGTGGACGCTGCCATTGGAGGCCAGGCAGGCAGCCATGATGTGGCCACTGGCATTCGGGGTAAGAAAAGGGTTCTTAAGAAGCTTTGAGCGTTGCAATGTATTGTCACATGTACATCAGGGCATAGCACTGCTGAAGTGTCGAGTTGGGTGCTCCTGTGGGTGACCCACTGCCGCGCTGAACGGGATGCATTGCGCATGCCATTCTGTTTGCATGCCATGGCTAGCGTAAATACAGGCATTGTATCCGTTAGTTCCCATCTATTTATCCATCCATTTGTTTATTCATTATTTCATTTGCATGCCACTCTTCTTCTTTGTTCATCACGACATGGCACTCTTTAGGCCTGTTCACCTTTACTGTGGGGCAGTGGGCCACTGTGGGAGAGCACTGGCAACAGCAAAAGTGTGTTTCATTCCACGTTGCATGCTTTACAATGGTATGCATGCCATGCACATGGGGAGCATGGGAAGGCAAATTGTTGGTTGGTGTCACAATAGGACCACGTTTAGTCAAGCAGTGGCCAGCACGAGGCAGGTGCGACCTGCATGAGTTGTCTACAGTCGCCACCTCGCAAGCACTCAGCAGCAACTAGGCAGGTGTGGACAACCCTGACTGGCGCACAGGGTGAGCAGTGGATGAATGCATGGCATGGCTGCTGCAGGTCCTGGGGTGGTGGCCGAGAGGATGGACTTGAAGCAAGCGGTGCCAGAGAATCAGAAGGTGGGTCATCCCACGCTTCGCCATGACCACACCAGCCTGGTGGGGTCAGGACACCACACGCATGAGCACCAGAGAAGCAGGTCCCAGCCGCACACAGCAGCAGCAGGTGGTGGTGAGGTGGAGGAACACGGTGGCAGCAGGTGGTGGTCAGGTGGTGAAGACATGGTGGCAAGGTGATGTGCAGATGTCCTGACTCCCTTAGTGGGCATGTCGTCTGGCTCCCTGTGTGGCTGCTTCCGAGGATAGAATGACCATGTGTGACCCCTCCCCTCCCCTCCCCTCACCCTCCCCTCACCCTCGACAACCTGTGTGGCTGCCAGCGAGGATAGTGTAGACCTTTCAATCACCTCACCCCTCACCCCTCCCTCCTGCCCCCTCCGCTCTGTGCCTATCCTGGAGTCTTGTGCCACTCTCGCCCCTCCCTGGCCTTGGCCGCAGGGCCCACACGTGACAACCAGCCAGGACGGTCAGCAGGCGTCTATGACCTAGACCTGGCATCAATACCCTCCCTGGCAGCCTAGCTGGCTCAGGTGTGGCCCCTGCTGGTTGTAGTTGCCCCGGATGTGAGCTGGTTGGCTGGATGTTAGCTCGTACCCTCCGGAGGGATGACAAGGGAGGTCATGCCAGTGCTGGTGGCTTACACAGGGAGGTGTGGGGCCGGGGAGGGTCCAGGGCAGGCAAGGCGGCTAGGCAAGAAGGTAAGCACTGCCTGTCATGCCGTCACTGCAAGCTGCCAACAGCTCCTATAGCTGCAGCAGTGCTGCTTGCAGTAGCAAGAGCAGCAGCAGCAGCAGCAGTAGGACCTGGTGCTGGCAGCTGACATCGGCAGTCTGATAATGTCACCTGCAGGCTGAAAGATTGACAATTTGGAAGCCACCGTGCACACCTCCAAATTCCACTGCCCAGCAATTAGCTCGTACAGGGACTGTCAGGCCAAGATTGTGCAAACCAACTTACCCCTCACCAACTTACCCATCGAGCCTGGTGGCTATTTCTGGCCGCAGCTGCCACGATCATGCAGCGCCATGGAGGTTGCCTTCAAGCTGACAGTGGGGCAGATCCTGTGCCTAGGGTGGGAACTGCCTTGAAGTCAACAATGGGCATCGGACACTGTGCCAGCTGTCACTCAAGGTGTTACAAAGTGGTGCACCTGGCGCCCTGGATACAACAGTCGGCAAAACTGAGCTAGAGAGGGAGGCAGATAGGCAGAGAGCTGCTGCAGCTGCCCGAGGCGGTGTGGGACCTGGACAAGGAGTCGTTAAAGGAGGGAGGGAGATGGGCAGAGACAGAGGCGGCTACCAGGCTTGAATGCCAGCTGTGCCGGTCACCCGTTTCAGTGGGAGAGTAGCATGTGAGCGTGTGGCGTGTGTGGGGGGCAGGGTGTCAGTCAGGAGGTCAGTCGTGTTAACCAGAGTTCGCCAAGGAGGCATATGCTGAATGAGTGACGCTGTCGTTGACATGCACAGTTGCCGTTGAGCATGGTATGTTGGTAGAACGCAGTTCATGTAAGATTGCACTGCGTCATCTATGGGCCCGACACACACACCACCGCGTGATAGCAACACTGTCGTCTTGAAACCATCGTTAGACTACCAAATGATTGTTGTTGATCATACCATGCCATGAGCCGCTCGGTGGCTCGGCGAGCCATGCCATTCGATCGTTATTGTTCAAGAGTAGCAACTATTACAAGAGCCTGCACAATCACATGCTGCTCCGCTGAAAAGATTGCCATGTTGACTGCTCATTCATTCTACATCATCGTCAGGGACGCCATGCATGGCCCATGCCTAGCTCCTTGCACACCCTGCACAGCGATTCGTCTTTCCACGCACCTGTGATATAGGCAGAAGTGGTACCTTCAGGGACTAAGTTGGTGTTGTTGTTGTTGTTGTTGTTGTTGTTGTTGCTGGTAGTCTGCGCCGCACTGCTTTGAAGAACCCTGAGCATGGAAGCTGGCAGGAAACTGTGGGACGGGCTTGCCGATGTGGTGGCCATTGCACATTGCAGCCGGGGGCTGAGCTGGGTGCATGAGATTGTTGGACTAAAGCTGCCCACTGCCTTGTCTGGGGGCCCTTGTTGGGTGGCCTGGTGAACCCGTGGAGGCTGATGCTCACACTCCCCACTCTACTGGCTGCTGACGGGGCGGGTGCTGACCCGTGATTCTTGGGGCAGGTGGATGGCTCCTGCTGGTGGGCTGTGATGAACCGCTTGCTGGCTGACGCTTGGATGTAATGTGCTGCCGGGTATACACCCCCCCTCCCTCCCTCCCTCCCTCTCTCCCTCCCTCTCCATTTGGACCAGGCTCACTGTGCTGTCATCACCTGCTCAGTTCAGCTCAACCCCAAACTCACCACACTCCACTTCTGCCTGCATCGTGTCGCTGCACTGCACCTGCTGGCCAGCAGGTGGGTGACAGCAAGCCCTTCAAAGCTCCTCACACCTTCGCTCCCAGCACTTGCTTGCACACAGTGCTGCACACAGTCTGCTAATGACGACCTTGACGCCTCTACCTCTTCTTTGGCTACTTTTGTTGGCTGGTACTGAGGCGGTAGACGTTCTGATCCCTGTCCTGGACCAGGGAGGTGGTTGGCTTGCGGCAATGGTCATGTGGCACTTGTGACAGCTGTGGCAGCTGCAAGTGAGGCAGCAGCATGTCTGCCAGGAGGGGAGCGACCATGACATTGTCAGGTCAAGGCAGCAGCTGCGGGTCCTCCCAGCACCAGGTCCAGGGCAGGTGTTAGCAGGTTTTGCCATTGAAGTGTGAACCAAGACTTACCTTGCAACAGCTCAGAGTTGCTGTCCCACCTTGACCTCCCCCCTGACACCTAGGCCCGCCGTTGGGGCTGCTCCTTGCCGCCCCTGCTGATGCCACTGGCCCGGCTGGCAGACATGCTGCCATGGCGCCTAGGCTTCACACTCCCCACCCATGGGCTCCACTCCAACATATGTACCCGTCAAAGGGTGCGGTGGCTGGCGAGGTGAGGCTGCTGCTGTCCGTGCAGAGCAGAGGTTGAGGAAAGATTACATGCGCAAGCAAGTATGCAGCCGCGATGGTATCGGATGTGCTGTTTGCAGCAGTCTATACATGCTGGGAGATGAGGTTGCTCGCTCCTCTCTGCCTTCTTCCCCGAGCGACAGGGTGGGCCGTGGATTTGCAAGGATTTGCAAGAGCAGCTTACTATCGAATTGACCAAGGCTCCAGGTGCCTAGTGCTCGGCTAAGCGGATAAAGCTTTCCATGTGATGTCGCATGTATCTGTCACGTGCACGCATCTTCAAGGGCCTCTGCGGGGGCCAGTCAATATACCACTGTCCCCTGATTGAGACGAACATACAGCATAAGACAATCATCACAATTGTCAACCAGCTTCGGCGTTGGGGGAAACCGCCACATATCTGAAACTACCAAAAGTACCACAACTACCAAACATCAAGTGTGCTGACTGGACACTGGTTTGCCCGGACATAGCCAGCCTACAAGCCTGCTCGCTTGGCTCGCTCTTGGGGATGTCGCAGCCACAGGCACAATTGAAGATGCGCCCTACCCGGTCGGCTCACAAGACACTGCCGTTCTTCGACAGCCACGCGATGGAGACGTATTTAGACGACCAGCGCGAGCTGAAGTTGAAGATTTGCGAGCTGTTCCGGAGTAACCCAGACTTGCTGCCGCCCTCCCTGGAGGGACTGCCCAAAGGTCAGCCTGACTCTGGCAGAGCCGTTTGGCACCGGCAGCACCGGCAGCAGCACTGCTGCAGTCACATGTCCGGCCTCCCAGGCATGCTTGCCTGGGCCTCAGCTGCCCGGCTACTTGGTGGGGATGCATAGTGCTCATAGCGCTGTGCAACTGTGCTCCTAGAAAAGTGATGGTGTGCTGCGTTATGCTAGGTGGAAAGGGGAGCTTGTCTCAGGAGCTCACCCCATTGCTGCCCAGCACCAGGGAGGCACATAGACCACGGGACAGGGGTAGCTTTCCTGGGTGTCAGGGGTAGCTTGGGAAGCATCAGTGCCTACATGGAGCTGTCCTTGTCGCAGAGACCCGACCCCTGCATGGAAATGGGAGTGCTGCACCTGGCGCCCACACTTGGCAGATGCCTGATAGATCACAGTGCACAGGCCTACACAACATTTTCCACGGCGGGCAGCTATTGAGTCTATGATACGCATGCACCTTGGCGGTGGCGGGCTTTTACCATGGGCTGGTGGGTTTGGCGATGTGCTGGGCGGCATCTCGTGGTGCGCGGTCCCGTGCTGCCGGGGCCCGGCCCCAATCCGCGCGCTGCTGCCTGTCCGCAGAGGAGCACCGCGCCCTCGTCCGCCGCCAATTGCACGCGCTGCTGGATGCGGGCCACAACCCGCTGGAGCTGTTCTCGAAGGACTTGAAAGTGAGCAAGCAGCCAGCAAGGCAGTAGGCAGTCCGAGGGCAGCCAGCCAAGGGGCAGCCAGGGGCAGCTGGCTCAAAGTAGCCCAGCAGCCAGCCAGGCCGTGTGACAGGGCAGCAGGCACTAGTACCAGGACTGAGTTTGATAGGAATTTTTGCAAACACTGGTTTCTAAAGGGTTTTGCAGTAAGGGGTGTGCTCCTAGGGTCCCCCCGGCCCGCCCCCTGGCTGGCTGCAGGACTCATCATCTGTTTTGGAGGCTGGTGAGCAGGGGGCTGTGGGCCCTGACTGCCCCCTGTCTGGCTGGCTAGCTGCCTACTGGCTGCCTTCCCCCTGCCTGCCCTCTGCCTGCCCAGTGGTTGGCCATTGGCTTCCCCTACCTGCCCCCTGGGCTGGCCTGGCTGTGTGCAGGGCTACTTCAAGACTGGCGAGGTGCTGGCGCTGGTTGACCTGAGCCTGATGGTGAAGAGCGGGGTGCAGTACAGCCTGTGGGGCGGCAGCGTGCTCAACCTGGGCACTGAGCGCCACCGCCGCAAGTACTATGACGACATCGCCTCCTTCAGGCTGCCGGGCTGCTTTGCCATGACCGAGCTAAAGCATGGTGAGTACGCGGCAGCAGCAGCACCAGCGGCGGCAGCAGCACCAGCAGCAGCAGCAGCAGCAGCAGCAGCAGCAATCTTAGCGGCACCAGCAGCACCAGCGGCGGTAGCAGCAGTGGCAGTGGGAGCAGTAGCCAGTAGGACAAACCGTACATCAACCACCCTGCAACTACCTTTAAACTACCTTGCCACCGCCCTCCATCATGCCCTGCTCCCTGCGTGTGTGATTCCCCCTGCCTCCTGCTGCTGCTGCTGCTGCTGCTGTTGCTGCTGCTGGTGGCCCTTAGGCTCCAATGTGGCAGCCCTGCAGACGGAGGCTGTGCTGGACACCCTGACGGATGAGTGGGTGGTGCACACACCGGTAAGCAGCCAGCGCACTCAGTCATGCGCCACCCACCCACCCACCCACCCACCCACCCACCCACCCACCCACCCACCCACCCACCCACCCACCCACCCACCCACCCACCCACCCACCCACCCACCCATCATTACTTCTGGTGATGTGTTGCATGAAGCTTTGAGTGGTGGCAAAATGACAGACATGGCTACGCTTGACATACATGCTGGCACACTTGATTTGTGCAAAAATGCTGTTGCTTATTGTGGTAATGTGTGATGTGAATTGTGATGTGGGGTGTGTTGGATTCAGGATGAGGGTGCCATCAAGTGGTGGATTGGCAATGCTGCTGAAGATGGTCGCATGGCAACCGTGTTTGCCCGGTACGTGTAGCAGCCTCTCCTGGCAAGTGCACTGATCCACTAAGACACACCACACCACACCACACCACACCACACCACACCACACCACACCACACCACACCACACCACACCACACCACACCACACCACACCACACCACACCACACCACACCACACCACACCACACCACACCACACCACACCACACCACACCACACCACACCACACCACACCACACCACACCACACCACACCACACCACACCACACCACACCACACCACACCACACCACACCCTAAGCCGCCTCAACAGTCCCAGTTGTTCTTGGCGCCTCAACAGTCAACAGCACCCCCCACCCTAAGCCGCCTCAACAGTCCCAGTTGCCCCCTGCCCCCCTGCCCTGCCCTCCCCTACCCAGATCATCCCATGCCACCCTGAGCCGCCGTAACAGCACCCCAACAGTCCCAGTAGCCTCCTCTGGCCCGCCCTGGCCCACCCTGTGCATGAAGCCCTGCTGACCACCCTGCTCCTCCTGCCCCCTCCCCCTCTGCCCTGCGCTCATGCATGACCCTCCCCCCTGCCTCCTGCCCCCTCCCCCCTGCCCTGCCCTGCTGCCCCCACAGCCTGAAAGTGCCTAACCCCAGCGGCTCCGCCCCTGGCCCACCCTCAGTGGCCGGCCCCAAGCTAGTGGACCACGGCGTGCATGCGCTGCTGGTGCCGCTGAGGGACTCGCAGGGCTGCCCGCTGCCCGGGGTGGAGATCAGGGACTGCGGCTACAAGGTGGGGCGGGGCGGGCAGCAGGCTGCTGGCAGGGGCAGAGGGGTAGGGGGCACAAGCGGGAAGCAAGCAGGCTATGGGAAGGGGCGGAGGGGTAGGGGTGGCTGCGGCAGAGGCAGGGGAAAGAGGTAGGGCAGCAGGGGGCAAGGGAGATGGAGTGCTGGGGGGCTGGGGGGCTGGGGGGCAAGGGGCAGGGGTGTGTTTGGCCATGGGCATGGGAGCAGGGTCGGGGCATTTGGGAGCCTGTCTGAGCGGCGTGTCCAGGCTTTGGGCACCTCGGGTGAGGGTGGGTAAAGTGGTTTGGGCCAAGAGCAGCAGCATGTTCCCAGCCTGCCTCCTTCCCACCCCTAATGTCCCCTCAGGTGGGCTTGAACGGCGTTGACAATGGCGCCATCCGCTTCACCCATGTGCGTGTGCCCCGCACCCACCTGCTGGACCGCTTTGGCTCAGTGGACAAGAGTGGCCGCTACTCCTCACCCTTGCCTAGTCAGGCACGCAGGTGATGGCAGGAGCTGGGCCTGCTGCTGCCGCTGCTGCTGCTTTTGTTGCTGCTTTTGTAGCTGATGCACAGGACAAGGACTGTTTACATCCCTGGCCCTGGCCCTGGCCCTGGCCCTGGCCCTGGCCCTGGCCCTGGCCCTGGCCCTGGCCCTGGCCCTGGCCCTGGCCCTGGCCCTGGCCCTGGCCCTGGCCCTGGCCCTGGCCCTGGCCCTGGCCCTGGCCCTGGCCCTGGCCCTGGCCCTGGCCCTGGCCCTGGCCCTGGCCCTGACCCTGGCCCTGACCCTGACCCTGGCCCTGGCCCTGACCCTGACCCTGACCCTGACCCTGACCCTGACCCTGACCCTGACCCTGGCCCTGGCCCAGGCCCTGACCCTGACCCTGACCCTGGCCCAGGCCCTGACCCTGACCCTGACCCTGGCCCTGGCCCAGGCCCTGACCCTGACCCTGGCCCTGGCCCAGGCCCTGACCCTGACCCTGGCCCTGACCCTGGCCCTGGCCCAGGCCCTGACCCTGACCCTGACCCTGGCCCTGGCCCAGGCCCTGACCCTGACCCTGACCCTGACCCTGACCCTGACCCCCTGACCCTGACCAGGTTTGCCGCAACCCTTGGCGAGCTGACGGGGGGCCGTGTGGGCCTGACCTGTGGCAGCGTGGGTGTGTTAAAGGGCGCCCTGACCATTGCGGTGCGCTACTGTGCCCAGCGCCAGCAGTTTGGGCCGCCTGATGCCCCGGAGGTGGCTGTGCTGGACTATCAGGTGAGGCGGGGCGGGGCGGGGCGGGGCGGGGCGGGGCGGGGCGGGGCGGGGCAGGGCGCTTTCTCTTTGCCCCTGCGACTGGTTGGCCTTGCCCTGTGCGGTCCCCATCAACCTCCTTGCTCCTGCTGCTCTCTTGCTGCAGACCACCCAGCAGCGGCTGCTGCCCACGCTGGCCACCTGCTACGGCCTGCACTTCAGCTCCACCTTCCTGGTGGAACGCTATGTGGACATGAAGCGGGCCAGCAAGGCAGACCACAAGCTGGTTGAGGAGGTGGGTGCCAGGATTGAGGAAGCTGGAGGAAGCTGGAGGAAGCTGGAGGAGGGGCGTGGACTTAACTCTTGTTGCATGATGTGGTGTGGGCTGGTGCGGGTGCCTGTGCGCAGGTGCATGCGCTGCCCCCTACTGCCCCTTACTGCCCCTTGCTGGCCCCTACTGCCCCCCGCTGCCCCCTACTGCCCCCTGCTGCCCCCCGCTGCCCCCTACTGCCCCCTGCTGCCCCCCGCTGCCTCCCGCTGCCCCCCGCTGCCCCTCACCCTGTGTGGCCTGTGTGGCTGCAGGTGCACGCACTGAGTGCCGGGCTCAAGGCCTACACCACACGCTTCACGCAGGCCGCCCTCAACACCTGCAGAGAGGCCTGCGGGGGACATGGTGCGACCCCCTCCACCCCCCTCCACCCCCCTCCACCCCCCTCTGCTGCTGCTCGACCTATGCTGCTGTTGGTACCCACTGCTGCTGGCCCACCCCCCTCAACCCCCCTGCACCCCCACACTGCCTTCCTTTCCCCCTCCGTACCCCTGGGCCCCTTTCTGCCCCTCCGCCCTGCTGCTCTCGCTCTGCCTGTTCAGCTGCTGCCCAGACCCCCACACCCCCTCCAGTGCTGCCCACACACCAGCACAGACAGCGGCACTGTTCCCTGGACCTCCTGCAGTTGCCACCAGCTGCTGTGGGCCACCGCTCCTGTCGCTCCCCTCCTGTTGCTGCCCCCTCTAGTATTCTGACCTCGCCTGCCCTGGTCTGGGTTGGCTGACCTGACCTTGCCCTGACCTTGACACCTGGCTGGTTTGATTCAAATCCTAAACCTTGTAAATCTCCTCTCTAATCTAATGAAATTCATGGGCCAGGCCCATGGTTGACCCCAACCTCAACCCTCCACCCTAACCCCCCACCCCCCTAAACCTATTAAACCTCGTCCTGGATTCACTCACAGTTTCGGGCCAGGCCCGTGGCTGGTTCTGCCCTTAAACTCGCACCCAACCCCCGGATTTCCCTGAAGCCTTCTTAACCCTCCTCCTGGATTCAATCACAATCTTTGGCCACCAGGCCACTGCAGTCGCTCTACTCCCAAACTGCACCACATCCTGGCTGTTGTCAGCCTTAGCCTGGCCCCTGCCCCCCTGCTCCTGCAGGCTATGCTGCAGTGAACAGGCTGGGTGCGCTGCGCAGCGACCATGACATCTTCCAGACCTTTGAGGGCGACAACACGGTGCTGCTGCAGCAGGTGACCCAGGGAGGGGGGTACTGGGCAGCCCTGCCACCCCACTCCTGCAGCGACAATGCTTCATGCACAATTGCCAGTAAGCCCGGAGAAACAAACTTCCCTCCCCCTCCCCCTTGTCCTGCTGCCCCAGTGCAGCAGGTGACTAACGTGAAAGGCCTGATTTCTAATTGGAAGTTCTAATTGTGACCTGATTTAGGCGTGATTTGGCCGTTCTCCCCTTCTCACCCTTCAACATGCACGCTTTCTTTCATACGGCCGTTGGTGGTTGTGAGGCTGGTGCACATCAGTTTGGGACGGGTCCTCGGGTTTCGTCGGTTGAGATGTGGCTGTCGCCGGTGACGTCCGTT
>JASKMD010000026.1:2246964-2284464 GCA_030144725.1 Haematococcus lacustris | reverse complement strand
TCAGCGAGCTTGACGCCCTCCCATACCATGGGGTGTAAGTCATAGCCCTATCGTGCAAGCACAGTTTGACATGCATCCCGTTTCGTAGGCAGGTTGTGTGTGACCCTTGAGTGTGAGACCCTCTTCAACTTGATGTGTGGCTGGCAGTTTACCAAGTGGTGCAGAGTGCTTATACCCTTCAACCAACCGGTGCTACTTGCACAGACGTGTCAGGGACAGCCACTGAGCCCTGTTGACGCCTTGGCCTTACTAGGCTGGTGTTACATGCTGATGATGGCACTGATACCACAAATCATTTGCGACCAAGGCATGTAAAGGCGTCTCCGGCATACCATTGCAGCGTGCTAGACTAGGAACGTCGAGTTACCTAAGGGTTAGGTCCAATAGCTCCTAGTGCTCAGCCAACGTCATCACCTAAAGTTGATCGGGTACCCAGTTGTTACATCCAAGCTGCGTCAAGGTCAAGTAGCCACATCAAGCTGATGGTGGAGCAGCTGCATACCAAGAAGGCGCAGCTTTCTACCAAACAGGAGCAGCTTGTTGGCGAGGTGAGGAGCAACAGACCTGGCATCAGGTGATGGAGAGGCCTGGTGGGGCAGGCAGGCAGGCTAGACAAGGAAGCTAGGCTAGACAAGGAAGCTGGTAGTAGTAGTTGTTACACAAAGGAGGCAGGGCTTGGGTGGATACAAGCCAACCCCCAAGATGAAAGACTGAGAAAGGGAGCCTCAAGGTAAATGACTGAGGAAGGAACCCCCAAGGTAAATGACTGAGGAAGGGACCCCCAAGGTAAATGACTGAGAAAGGGAGCCCCACACCACCTGGGCCGAGTCTGGCTTGATGGCCGGCAGCTGTGCTCGGGTACGCCACAGTGGGAATCAGCTGGAGCAGACCCCTGGGTTGGCAGGCCTGCACGAACTGCTGGATGATGCTCTCATTGTGGAATTGTTGAAATCACAAGCAAGCATGTGTGCACGGGGGATGCACCCATGTGCTCCCCATGCACCTAACAAGGTCGCCAAGGCTGCCAAGGCCACCAGCTGCCAGGAGTGAAGCTGCCAGGAGTGAGGCCACTCCACCTCCCCTGCCAACAGTGGCTGTGGTTGGACCAGGTGGACAGGTCTGGTCTCAAGGCCGTGGCACCACTGAGGGCAAGAAGCGCAAGGGCACGGATGAGCACAAGCAGCCCAAGCCTAAGCAGCCTAAGTTCAAGGAGCTTGGTGCGCGTGACAACGTGGGCTGGATGGGCTGTGTCACGCCACAGGGGCAGGTGCTAAAGGATAATTTAAAGCAGCGGGCTAGCACGAGGTTCCAGTGGGTACTGCGGTTTGAGGCGCCAGTGCGGGGCCTCATGTGGTACCCCAAGCTGGACCAGGCCACCCCTGGAGACATTGGCAAATGGGTGGACAGGGACTGCAACACAACCCTCAACCTCCAGCGGGCAGGGGAGGGCAAGTGGCGCCCACTGGAGCTGTGTAGGTGGCAACACCGAGCAGTGGCTCCTGCCAAGGGCAAGGAGTACTCAGCATTGAGCTTCAACAAGCTGCGATACCGAGCACCCAAGGCCCAAGCCCAGCAGCTTGTAGCACAGTAGTATGTGTGCACCAGGCAATGCTTGAGCTGTTGCTTACATCAGAGCATGTGTTTCATGCCAACATCTATCGCATAACGCATTTCCTAGTTGTAGGGGAACTATGCGCTGTCAAGGCGGTACCAGCTTGAAGAGGGTTTTGTAGCCACCCGGGCACTGATGGAGCAGGCAGCTGTTGCCTGCTCTGTCACCCACACCTCCTTCCCTGCCTGTGGCAATCATAGCAGGCAGCCGGGGCCACTGCTACAGCTCTAGTGGCTCTGCATTTTCAATGCTATGCTGCAGTCTCGAGCCAGCCACCTGCCTGGCTGGCTGCAGGCTGGGCCTGGTAGCCTTGCCCTTGGCCTATGCTATTGCCCTGGTATCTGGGCATACCTTCCAGCATCTGAACAATACAGAGGGTGCTCATGGCGCCACGGGGTTCACATTGAGCAAGAATGTGATGGCAACATGAGGCTGAGGCTGGGAGCTCCAGGTATAAAGGTCCAAAGCTCCAGGTCCAGCTCGAGGTCGATAGCATGTGTGTGGGTCATGCTTGTTTGAGGATGCGCTGTCTCTGCATTCACTGAATAAAGCCCTAAATCCCTTCTGTGCCTCTACACCGAGCCTCTGATGTCGATGCATGCCCAGGGCTGCGTGATGCCAGACCAACAGCTCCGTCTTAATGTAGGCTGTGCGAGCTATCGGCCCCTAGTTAGCCTGACCCCTGCCCACCCTGGACCTGGGTCCGGAACGAAGCAGCGTGCGAGCAACTTGTCAGCCAAGGGCTTAGCGACACTATCCGTCTACGCAATATGTTGCAAATGCATCATAATGACAAGTTTCAGGAACTGCAGGCAAAGTGCTGGTCATTCCCACAGGTCATTCCCCGTCCGCAACTGCTGGCGCTCGACATTGGCTAGGGCAGGGCGAGGGGACGTCGTGCAGGAGTATGTCTCGTTACGAGGCCCCCAGGCCTGGCACTACTGAGTTGTCGAGCTACCGACTCCGACTCACGCCAGCTATCAAGCAACTACTGGTGTCAGCCCAGGAGGGAGGCGTGCCTTCGTCACTAACTTTCCAGTGTGGACAGCCAGGGGACCTGCAGGAGGTGAGCGCGGGACAAAGCGCACAACGTGTCTGCGCACCTGTACACTTCATACTCCAGTCTGCGCACTTGCACCACGCCCGAAGACTATGCATGCACGCGAATCTTGGTGACTGCACTTTCCGCTGTACCCCGCCCCGCCACAGGCTATCCTGAGGGTTGGCAACAAGCAGTACATATTCAGCGTCTCGAGTACTGACGGCCATGCCCAGTTGGTCCAGCTGCCCTCCGGGAAAGACAGCTGGTCCCTTCCCTCCGCCTCCGCCTACCCAGTAACCGCACGCATTGCAGCGCAGCTCACTCTCCAACCCCAGCCTGACTCACTCCAGGCCTCCAGCAGAGCCCCACTCACAACCCAACCCCCATCGACCGCTACACGGTTTGCAGCAGGCCTGGGCAGGGGCCTCGCAGCTCGCTCAAGCACACCTCCCTTACGGCCGCCTACAGCCAATGGCACCTCGCATGACTCCGACCCTTGGCTTGCCCCTGCAGCTGACCCTAGCATGCAAGCACGGCAGGTGCGCCACCCATCTAGTCCTGGCAGCACAGCAAGCCTGGCCACCCAGCGCCGTGGAGCCCCACAGCACATGAGGGGCAGCACCCCACCTCCCTTCTCAGCAGCGGCGTCAGAGGCACGGGAGCTGCCCCCACCTCCCCGGCTCAGTGCAAGAGCTGAGGGACTCACAGAGCGTGAGCACGACAGGGGCCGGCCAGGGCCCAGGGGCCCCACACCCCCACCCCTCCCAGGCCCCCCTCCCCTTGGCCGGCATGCTGGGCGGCCTCAATCAGCAGGGGTGGGGGGTTCCCAGCCCAATGACACAGCCCATGGGCAAGGGCAGGGGGCACCTCGCTGCCCCTCTCCCTCCCCCTTTGGCCAGCAGCGAGGTCTCCCACTCCCTCCCCCTCCCCTTCCACAACCCATTGGCCCAGATGCAAGCACGTCAAGAGCCAGGGGCAGTGGGGCGGTGGCACGGAGCCAACCCCTCAACCCCTCCCTTGCAGCTAGCGGGGCAGGCATGGCAGGCTCAGGCGAGGGTCGAAGGACCAACCTCCAACCACCCAGCCAACCACCGACCCAACCACCACATGCCAACGGGGCATACCCTGCGGTGGGGGGCGCCAAGGTTGGGTGGCCAGCTGCGGGAGCAGACAGGGAGAGCAGCCCAGTGGAGCCCTCCCCCTCCTTGGGCAAGCTGGGCATGGGCAGGGTGGCTACCCCCCCACCCCTCACCGCTCCTGGCCCTGCCCCCCTAGCCAATGGCACAGCTGGGGGGGTGGCAGCAGCAGCTGCAGCAGCAGGCTCGCCAGAGGTGCCCCCTGGGGCTGTGGCTGCTGCCAAGGCGGGGCGACTGGAGCTGGTGATTGTGGCACTGATGGCCAATGGCGGGGGGCTGCCTGACAAGGTGGGTGGGGTGGCAGGGGAGCAGGGGGCAGGGAGGGCAGGCGTGGGAAGGTGGAGGGGCCTGGGTGGGGGCGGGCAGGGCAGGGATAGGCAGGGGAAAGCTAGGGGAAGGGAGTGGTGGTCATGAGGTGTCGGCTGTGGCCGGGGCTGAGCCTGGTGCATGGTAGGGTGGTTGCGGTGGGGGGTCTCTGTATTGGATGGATGGAGTGGGGTGGGTGGGTGGGTATTGGCCTGAAGTGGAGCCAGGTGAGATTGCACAGGACGGCACGGCCTGTTGATGACCAGGGCCAGAGCCGGCCGCCGCCCCAGCCGGTGCTGCCCAGCGAGCTGGCCTGTGTGTGGCTGCCCTGCCGTCCTGCTGCCCTGCGCAGTCCCTGCAGCGCCTGCTGAAGGCCAGCTATGCCAAGGCCAAGCAGGCAATGGACAGCAAGGAGCATGTGCGCCGCGTCATCAACGCCATGGTCACACGCGAACCGCCCAACCGACTGCTGCTGGCCAGAGTGAGTCACACAAACCACACCCCTAGGTCACACCCACGGTCACAGGCATGGTCACATCTTGCACTCAGGACACAGGCCAGCCACCACTCCAGATCAGCCTTGGCTTGTAGTAACTTGAGCTGACTGTGTAGAACTTTTTGAACCTGAACCATAATGGACATTTTGAAATCTTGAAAACCCTATCCCTAGCCCTGACCCTTACCTTAGCCCCAAGCGCCTTAGCCCCATAGACCTTAACCATGACTGAGACTCAGCCCTTTTGAGACCCTGGTCCTGACCGTTACCTCAACCCCAACCCTAGCTTTAACCTTACCCTCACCCTAGCCCTAATCCTAATCCTAGCTTTCACCCTAACCCTAATCCTTAGCCCCATCAAGACGTCACCCATTCTCACTCATTTGGTCATCACACCTTGAATGCGTGAGGTGCAGCAGTGCTGGCAACGGTCTGTAGAAAGAACGCCATGGAGTAAGGCAGATGACTGTCCATGACCCACCCTTGGCTCGTCACCCTTGGGCGTCACTCCTCACCTCACCCCTCACACTAGGTCACACTGGTAGTCATTGCCAAGGCTCTGATGCACCCTTACAGGGCGTGCTGGATCGGGAGCTGCCCAAGCTCCAGGCCCTGCTGTCCCCCTCCCCTCCTGACACCGCCCCCAGCAGCAACCCCACCGGCAAGGCCACCATCACCAGGGCAACCCCCAGTGCCCGCTTGTCCCGCGCCCCCGCAGTTGCCGCCCGGGCAGGCAGCAGCTTCCCAGCAGCTGCTGACCCCCCCCCCAGCTCCAAGGCAGGTGCCACAGCCGGGGGGGCAGGGCGGCGGGGTGGGGTGGCAGGAGTGGGGGTGGGTATGTCACGTCAGGGAAGCGGAGGCAGTCTCGGGGGGGAGGCGTGGGGTGACGTGCGGGGGGATGGTGCAGGTGGTGGGGGTGGGGGGGCAGGCCGTGCGGGGGGTCCAGGTGAAGGCAGCAGCCAGGTTGGCTCAGCTGCTGCTGGCACAGTCAAGACCAAGCGTGGGGGGCCGGCTGGCAAGGGGAAGGGGGAGGGTCAGGGGGTGGGGCCGGGCAAGAAACGACGCAGGGTGGTCATGATGGGTGGGCTGTCAGACGAGGAAGGCAGTGGGGGAGAGGCAGCAGCAGGGGGTGGGGTGGGGGGTGGCGTGCCCGCTTGGGCCGGGGAAGAGGTGCAGCGGGTGAAGGTTGAGAAGGTGGGGTCAGCTCGCCCCCCCGGCCCCCCAGGCAGTGGCCAGCAGCCAGGGCCCATCCCCAGGGGTATGGATGCCCCGGCAGCCACTGCTGACAGCAAGGAGAGGAAGCAGGCGCGTCTGGGGGAAGTGGGCAGCAAGGCAGGGGGGGGGAGCCCCCCGGTAAAGGCCAAGAAAGCCAAGGTGCCCAAGGCAGGGGCGGCAGGGGGGGGTGGCGGCGCAGTGCCCTCCCCTCCTGAAGCCCCCCCAGCTGCTGCAGCTGTTGGTGTGGGGGGGGAGGAGGCTGACGGCCGGCGGGGCAGCGGGGGGGTCAAGAAGAAGAAGAAGCAGAACATTAAAGGCATTGCTGCCTGGGACGAGGAAGAGGAGGAGGAGGAGGAGGATGCGCGGGCAATGGAGGCATCAGGTTGGCAGGCAGGCAGCGGCAAGCCTGGGCCCTTGGGGGGGAGGCGGCTGCAGCCAGGGTGGGGCGGCCTCGCCCCCCCTGCCAAGCAGCCCTGGGCTGGGGTGCAGGATCTGCCGCCAGGCCTTGACACACGCTGGTCAGGGGAGGGGGAGGCATCAGGGCAGTGGGCAGGGGGTCAGGGGGGGCAGCAGCAACGCCAGCATTGCTGGGCTCATGCCCCCATCCCCCCGCAGCCGCCCCCCCAGCAGCAGCAGCAGTGGCTGGCCCAGGGCCATCGAGTGCCCACCCCCCCCATGCCCCCCATGCCGCCCCCTCCCTCTAACCCGTATAGCTATGGCCAAGGGCAGAGGCCGCCCCCCATGCCCCCCATGCCTCCTCCCCCTTCCCGGCCCACCCCCTCCCCCTCGCACTGGTTACCTCACCAACCACCCCAACCGCCTCAACCGCCCCCTCAGCCCCCCCCACGCCCCCCCATGCCCGCCCACATCCCCCCCCATGCACAGCATCACAGCCAGCGGCCGCGCATGCAGGAGGGTGGGGGGGGGTGGCAGGGGGGCCAGGAGCAGCAGGGGGGCTGGGGTCAGGGGGGTCCAGGAGGGAGGGGTGAGGAGTGCCCGCCCTCGCAGACCTACAGCCAGGGCCCAGCTGCTTCTGAGCCCCACCCCCCCAGCGCTGTCGAAACCCAGCACTGGGGGGGCCACGAGGCGGACAGCCCCTCAGGCAGCGGTGAGGAGGAGTGCTGGCAGCAGGCACCCCCCTCCTGGCCCGCTGCCAGCCGCGGCGGCGGTGGCAAGGGGCTGCTGGTGCGAGCAACCACCTCTCACTCTTTCCACCGCCCCAGGTCACACCACGGGGGGGGCGGCAAGGGCCTGCTGGTGGCCAGTCAGGCCGAGCAGTCTGACCCGGAGCAGGAGGAGGGGGGAGGGCACAGCTCAGGGGAGCACCTTGAGGACTATGGGGGGTGGGGGGGTGGGGGGGCTCGACCCACCAGCAGTCGCTGGCCCCCCCCAAAGTCATCAAGCCACCTGGCCTTACCCTTACTGGGGCGGGCAGCAGCAGCAGCAGCAGGGGGCGGGTGGGATGACCTGGAGCAGCATGGCGAGTCAGAGCTGCAGGAGCCACCCCCTTACCCTGAGCCTCCCTGCCCTGGGGAACCGGGTGATGACAGCTGCTCGTGGCAGGGGCCAACCACTAGGCCTCATGAACCCCCAAACCACCTCAACTACCTCAACCACCAACCCCCCAGCCCCCCCCCAGAGGTCGACCTGGGTCAGGAAGCAGCAGAGCCACAGCGGGCTGGTGAGGTGCTGGGTATGCGGGGCGGGGGCAAGGGCCTGCTCATCAGTCGTGCCCTTCCCCCCAGACCTGCGGCGTCCCCTTCACCATCGCACTTACACTCGACTCAGCAAGCTGTGTGGTGCCAGCAGCGGCAGGAGGAGCAGCAGGAACGGTTGCGGCAGGAGCAGCAGGAACGGTTGCGGCAGGAGCAGCAGCAGCGGCAGTGGGAAGAGGAGCGGCAGCAAAGACAGCGGGAGGCAGAAGAGCAGCAGAGCAGGCAGCAGGCGGAGGAGCAGCGGCAGCGGCAACAGCTGGAGCTGGAAGAGCAAAGGCGGCAACAAGAAGAGCAGCGGCAGCTAAGGCAGCACCAGGAGGAAGAGCAGCGGCGAAGGCAGCGACAAGAGGAAGAGCAGCGGCAAAGGCAGCGGCAAGAGGAAGAGCAGCGGCAAAGGCAGCGACAAGAGGAAGAGCAGCAGCGAAGGCAGCAGCAAGAGGAGCTGCAAAAGCAGCAGCAGCGGCAGGAGCGGCAGCAGCCAGTCGCAAGGGAGCAGCTACAGGAGCAGCAGGCCAAACAGGCCCAAGCTGCTGCCAGGTCCAGGGCAGGGTCTAAGGCAGGCCAGGCTCGTGCAGGCGGGGCTGCTGCCGCCCCTGCGCCTCCCACAGCTGCTGCCCCACAACCTCCACCCCTGCTTGCTGCCCCTGAACCCACCTCCAGCCCCGCTGCAGCAGCTGAAGCCTGCAGCTCTTTGCCAGCCAGCAAGCTACTGCGCAAGCGGCGCCGCGAGCAGCAGCAGCAGCAGCAGCAGGGCACCTCCCTGGAGGAAGGCCTGGCTGCTGCCCCGCTCCCACCTGCCCCTCCCCCTCCCCCGCTTTCAGCACCACCACCACAGGCACCCTCACCCCCTCCTGGCCCCAGCCCTTCCCCTTCCCTCCAGCAGCAGCAGCAGCAGCAGCAGGGCCGACAAACACAGGAGCAGCAGCAGCAGGAGGAGGAGGAGGAGGGGGATGTCAGGCAGCAGGCTGATGGATGGGAGGACAGTGACGGGCCCGTGGTGGTGCAGCGGCAGTGCAGGGAGAAGAAGAAGAAGCCAGCCAAGCGCAAGCAGCTCAAGGGTGGTAGGCAGCAGTCCGGAGCACCCACTCCCACAACAGCCACACAGGGGGCGGAAGGGGTGCCGCCGCCCCTGCCTGGGCCTCCCTGCCCCCCCGCACCAGCAGCGAAGGCGGCAACGCCACTCCCACCCCAGGCCTCCCTGCCCCTGGCCCCACCCCCTCCCTCCCTGTCCTGCCAGACGCTGCTTGCCTGCATGCGGAGGAGGCAGAGGCAGGAAAGGGGGCAGCCTCTCGCAAACCCAACCGAGGCGAAGGAGGGGCCAGACCAGGTGGAAGCGGCAGCTGAGGCCTCTGTTCACTCGACAGCAGCCTGCTCACGTCCCTCAGCCCCTGCTGCCCCTGTCCCCCCGAAACCTCCCTCTCCTGCCCTCCCACCACCCCCATGTGCCCCACTTTCCTCGGCTGCTGCAGCCCTCCCCCTAGCGCCCCCCACGGCTCCAGGCATTGTGACCGCCCAGGGGGTGGCCATGGGCGCCCCTGCCGCCTCTGCTGACCCCCCACCTGTCGCCCCACCCGGTCCTGAGGGGCAGGAGTTGGACGAGGCTCTGTGGGAGGAGGTGGAGGTGATGCAGGATCTGCCGGACGATCGAGCTGTGTATGAACGGTGAGGCGGCTGGGGTCACACTGCCGGTCATGCACACTGCTGGTGGGATGTGAAGTTCACCTCACACGGGGCAGGGGTGTGAGGTTCCCATGGAGGTGGATGGAGCGTCGCTGAGTGACGGGGCGTCAACCACCTTGACTCAATCACTTTGACTCAATCACCTTGACTCAATCACCTTGACCCAAACACTTTGACCCAATCACCTTGACTCAATCACCTTGACTCAACCACATTGGCTCAACCACAGCTCATCCACCTTGGCTTGACCACAGCTCATCCACCTTGACTCAACCACATTGGCTCAACCACAGCTCATCCACCTTGGCTTGACCACCTTGCTCGCAGGTTTGTGGGCTGGTCCCCACCCTCCCCTGCTGCTCGCCGACCCCTGGCCAGTGCGGAGGAGCACGCTGCCTTGAAGGAGGAGTTCAAGAACAAGTACCTGGTGTATTTCACGGTGGGTGGACAGACCCGTGGATCACACTGTTTGTTTTGTTTTGTTTCAACATTATTCCGCAAGGTCCTAAGTAATATGGTCACGCTGTGCTTGCTGCATCTATTGCCTGCCAAATAGGGCATGTCAGCCAGGTGTAGCTCATTGCAACATCCCACAGCGTCTCGACTTGACACCCATCCTAATGACAGCGAAGTGTGTGAGCAGGGTGCGGATTGTTAAAGTGTGAGGGTCACCCTCAATGATTCGATGTGTGAGCGCAGGTACACCGGCGGTACGATCAGGTGATGGAGAAGCTGGAGGGGCTGCGCAAGTCGGCAGAGGCTGCAGCAGCTGCTGGCGACCTGCGGACCGCGAGACGGCTGGAACGCGAGCTGTGGCTGCAGGGCGCCAAGCACTTTTGCTTGATTCGATGCTGGCAGGGCGTGGTGGCGGCGCTGCAGCAGGACTTGATCGCGTTGCGGCAGTCCGCGGAGGCCTTCGTCGCGCAGGTTAAGCAAGGGCCGGCCGGTCCCGGGCAGAGCACCGCCGACACTGCTGGCACCGGTATGCGGCGGTCGGTAGCTGTAGCCTGATTGGGCCAGCTGCAACAAAAGGTGCAAGCGGTGGCCGGCCACGGAATGCAGTACGGTACAGCATTCATGCAACCTGCTAGCTGGGCCAGCTGCGTGCAGCTATGAATGAGTTACTAAAGGCCTTACCCCAGGCCCAGTGAGCGTTGAGCGGCAGGTTGATGTCACGCTGGCGCAGCCCATGATTGCTGCACCCTTGACATGCCATGGTATCCAATAGTGTACCCTTTGTAGCGTCTTCCTGACCTGGGCTATAACACGTGATAGTGACGACGGTGATGATCATGACGGCGGATTACACCGCTTGGGTTGTCGGCCGTCAGGTTGCTTGGGCGCCCTCTTCACCTGTAGGGTTCTGGACTTTCTGCAATGCATGTCAAGGTCAGGTGCACATGGCTTCATAACGACGGCGTGCAAGCTATCATTATTGTTTTCCACAGTCTTTGAAAATGCCGACTGTTGTAGCTCATGGTCTTTTGGAACTCATGGCGTACTCAAAATGGAATGTTTAGCATCAGGAACCTTCCAGCAGAACATTAAAAGCAAGTGCGGCCTATGAAGCTGATTCCCCAACCCGAGCCTTCTCCACCGCTTACCTGCATAGGGTAGCACAAAAGTTGAAAGATGTGAAGGCACAAGGCACACGGATCCTGCAGAATGTCAAACTCACTGGCCCCTTTGCAAGCTTGGCGCATGGCAATGGGCGGCATTGGGGTCAAAGTGCATGCCAAAGATATTGAACTCCCACACCAGAGGAAGAATCCCATGCTTGAAGCCAATGCCACATGCTGCAGTCTGCTTGCTACATGCTGCAGACCAACAAAACTTATTCAGCAAGGAACAACTTGTTAGCCTGTGGGTAATCTCACTCAGCTACTTCAAACATGTTGCAGCATCCTCGGTCGCACCCTTGATGACCACAAACCTCACACCGGTGGCACGTTCCTGGGGCAAACCCCCTGGCCACTGGGCACCTCATTAAAACTAACAGCTTAACGCTTGAAAGGCTAACAGCCTGTGCAAACGACTAGGGCCTATGCATTGTTGCGGGCCCGGCCATCAATGCCCCGCCGGTACTCTGCAGCCCGGTGCAGCCGCTGCCTGACCTTGGGCAGCCGGTCATTGACCAGCTTGTAGCGCTGCTGACACTCCTTGCCAACGGGGGGCAGGGCCTTCAGGTCAGTCCAGCTGCACAGCTCCAGGGGGCGTTGCTTGCTCTCCTCAATGCGCTGGAAGTTGAGGCACGGGTTGGTGTCCCGGTCCAGCCACCTGCCCCATGGGGGGCCCTGGGGTCGTTGCACTGGGCCAGGTGGGGCCTGGGCTGGGGGCTGGTCCTGGGCAGGGGCAGGGGGAGGGGCCTGGGCAAGGGGGGCAGGGGGTCCCTGGGCAGGTGGCTCCTGGGCAAGGAGGGCCTGGGCAAGGGGGGGAGGGGGTCCTGGGCAAAAGGGCGTCGCGGTTTGACCTCTTGGAGTTCAGTATACGCGACAAAAAGTGACGGTACATTTTTTCGAGCCATTTTACCTGACCTTGTGGGACCTGACTCAAAGTGACATGGCATAGGTTCATACCCCTGATTTTATAGCTCGACCTTACTTCAAAACATCGCTCAGGTAGAAAATTAACGAAAACTACGCTAAAATACGCAAGATCTCAGGGTAAATCGCAATTTTCATAGCGCAGTGCGAGGTAGTGAAGCTCGAAAAGCGACCATTTCATAGCGCAATAGGACCCCTGAAATGTCGCTTGGCGAAAAAAAAACACTGGTGGGCACGTCGGAAAGTTTCGGACCTCTGATTTGCGCCTTATCAGAGCCTTATCATAATAAAACACCTCAGAAAAGCCTATAAAAAGCCTCTAAAAAGCCGGGTTTTAGAGCTCTGAAACTTTCCGACGCAGTGCATGGGTGGGAAGTGGATGGGTGGGACGGGCGGCGTGGATGTGGCCACCACCATCACGGCTGCGCAGCTGGGTGAATGCACCGGCTGCAGCCTGTTTTGTGCAGCCATAAGAATCGTGCACAACACCGCGTCCTTGCTGAACTGGTGGCAGCAGGGACCAGCCGCTGCCTCTCCACACTCACACACTCACACTCACAGCTTCGGTTTACGCTTTTGCAGCTGTGACTGAAGGTGCTGCAGGCAAGCGCCGTGCCGTGTCCCTCGATGCTATGCCCATCAGCAGCTAGAGAGATGAAGGGCGGTGTGTTAATAGCAAGCCATCTCCGTCTGTCCCTTGATGTTGACAGAGAGTAAGCAAGCCACACAAGGACTTGACACTTGATGCACTCAGACAAACAAAACTCATTCAACAAGGAACAACATGTTTGCCTGTGGGTAATCTCACTCAGCTACTACAAACATGTTGTAGCATCCTCGGTCGCACCCTATATGACCACAAACCCCACTCCGGTGGCACGTTCCTGGGGCAAACCCCCTGACCACTGGTAACCCTAGCCACTAGGCTAACCCCAGCCACCCCCATTCCTGCTCACCCTGTCCCTGCCCCTCATCCTCTTGCTGCTCACTGCCACTGGCACCTGCATTACATGGGACGGCAGAGCACACGCGCACGGAGTCGCAATGTCGCGTGGTACACACTGCGTCGCGTCGTAAGGGGGGACTAGCCTTTCGTCGAGCTTAGCGGCTTACCGGCTGCACTCTGTGCGGGGGAGACGGGGCGCTTGCGTTTCCTTTTCCTTTTCGGCGGCATCTCAGGGATTCAGCAACACCATCGAAGCGGAGTGGTCGTGCTAGGGGGTGCATCAGGTCGCCATCTAATCGGAGTGCCGGCAACGGGAGTGGGGCGGAAATGAGATTCATTACACAATCATTACTTAGCCGGACGAACTTGAAAATGAAATGTCAATCATCCCAGTCTTGCCTGCTACATGTCATGGCCCAGTCTTGCCATGCTAAATGTCAACCATCCCAGTGCTACATGCTGCAGTCTGTGAGTTGCCAATGAAGACCATCACGTTTAACTTGCCCACATTGACTGTGAGATGTGGCACATGATGATGGCTCACATCATTCAAGCTGTTAGCCCACCATACAGCATGATGAAGCACCCACAGTGATGCGTATACTGGCCCCTCCCGCTAAGCACCTTGAAAATGACTGTGTTACACCATTGTAACTTACAATGGTGTAACACGGTAATTTTACAATGTACCGTACTATCCCTTTTGATTCCCGAGGCCTCGGAAACTATAATTAAAATATTATTCCCGAGCCATAATTTTCATTGTTTCAAATTCCCCGATGGCCAAAGTACGTCTAAAGTTAGTTTTGAGAACGTCTTCGAGCATAGAAATAATCAAGCCTCCCACTCCATTAATCTCGCATCAAAATCATATGATCCACATAGTCTACTGTCGTGGCCTCTCTTCTAGTGGCCTTATCACCTGACCACGTCACATGGGGCACTGAACCTCGCTAATACAGTCGTGGTCCTCCTGCCGCTGCTGGCAGTGGCGGCATATCTTATCATCTGCCTTGGAGCATTCAGAATTGCGTACTCCTGCCGCCACCCATTCTGTTGCCTTGGCCAAAGCACCCCGCCTTGGCCGGCTAACCGTGTATGACCAGTCGCCTCCCCCCTTGACATGGTTGCCAGCCTGGTTGCCACCCTTGCCTGTCCTGTGACCTCAGCCTTTGCCCCAGCCTGGCCCACCTCCCTCGACCTTGCCCTGGGCATAGCAGCCACCCTTGTTGCCACCCCGGCCTGGCCCGCCGCACTAGCCTTTGCCCTAGCCTGGCCCGCCTCCCTCTGGCCCAGCCAAGGGTGGGCTGAATCCTAGCAGGTTGCCACCAGTTCTCATACGCTTTGCCGGTGCGTGCGAGAGCAGGAGGTGTGCTGCGGTGCGGCAAGATTGAGGCGTGGAAAAGGCCCAAAGTTAGTGGTCCTAGGTAGTCGCTTCTCAATAAATGCCGCTTGACGATCAAGAGACATTTGGGTGCGTTGTTCATCGTGCATAAGGAGCTCGCGGTGCAGATTATCAGCTGCGTTGGCGGCACTGATGCCCCGGACCACAAACTGGTCCATTGCTGGCACTTTCGTCAAGGTCAACTAATTGTTTGACTACTTCCCGAAAGACCAGAGAAATACATTGTTTAATCATTCCCGGTTTCCCGAAGGACAAAAAACGATTCGGGATAGGGAATCAAAAGGGAGAGTACGGTAAGCGTCAGCCTGGTAAGGCCGAGGCTACTTGTTTGTAGTAGCTGAGTGAGATTACCCACATGCCAACATGTTGTTCCTTGTTGAATAAGTTTTGTTGGTTTGGTAAGGCCTTGTAGCCTGGTAGTCACTGACTAAATCAGCCCACTAGCAGCTCATGAGGAAAGCAAGAATGCAACACATGGCAGGTGGGCAACAACAGAGGATCCAGCAGTGGCTGCACTCATTATTCCCCCCGGCGCCCTGCTGGACCCCTCAGTCCATTCCCAGCCCACCCCCTCACCCTGCCCCATCACATCCTCTCTTACTTCCTAAGCCTCCTTCAAACCTCTTCACCCTGGCACTGAACCGCCCCTGACCCTTTCGCCTTCTCACCTTCCTCACGCTCCCCACCCTCCTCACACCCACAGCTCCCTTACCCCCCCCACCCTCCTCACCCCTCTCACCTCCTTCAGCCCCTGATGACTGCACCGCCATCAACATCCAGCACAGTGCCGGTGACCCAGGGATTGGTCATCAGGAACACAGCCCCGTGCCCAATGTCGTCAATAGTCCCGGCCCGGCCAGCAGGGATAGAGGCACCGAACCCAGCCAGCATCTTGGCCTTCACGTCTGCGTAGGCATCGTCAAGGACCAGAGTAAGGGAGGGCAGTTTGCAGCACAGGGGTGGTAAACATGTGACCTGTCAACCAGCACAAGGGATGTGGGGATAAGGGAGGGCAGAGCAGAGCAGAGCAGAGCAGAGCAGAGCAGAGCAGAGCAGAGCAGAGCAGAGCAGAGCAGAGCAGAGCAGAGCAGAGCAGAGCAGAGCAGAGCAGAGCAGAGCAGAGCAGAGCAGAGCAGAGCAGAGCAGAGCAGAGCAGAGCAGAGCAGAGCAGAGCAGAGCAGAGCAGAGCAGAGCAGAGCAGAGCAGAGCAGAGCAGAGCAGAGCAGAGCAGAGCAGAGCAGAGCAGAGCAGAGCAGAGCAGAGCAGAGCAGAGCAGAGCAGAGCAGAGCAGAGCAGAGCAGAGCAGAGCAGAGCAGGCCAGGCCAGGCAAGGAGTGCAACAGGCAGAGCCACTGTGCGAACCCTAGTGCCAGGCCAGGCAAGGTTCTCTGCCTCACGCACCCTCAGGCATGCTGTCCCACATCTCTGTGTCCACCAACCCGGGAGACAGGCAGTTCACGCGCAGCCGGGGGCCCAGCTCGCCCGCCAGCGCCTTGGCCAAAGCGTCCAGAGCTGCGTTCACGGTTGCCAGCGCAGCCGAGCCCCTGTTGCTCAGCAGCCAGCAGCACAGGCGGCGATTGCCGACATAGACCAAGGGCCAAAACCCTGCGCCCCAGCCACCCAGGCCGCCCCTCCCCTCACCCAGGACCCACCGCCCAGGACCCGCCGCCCAGATCCTGCTACCCTTTCTCAGTGGACCTGCTCCCACCACCCAAACCTAGCACAGCCATGTCATGCAATTCATACATCATGACAGAGCGGCTTACACCACTCTGGCTTACACCCAGGACCGCTTAAGCCGTCAGCCGTCAGGCATCAAACTGCTTGGCCGCTGCATCCATACCAACTCACAAGTAGCATGGTCGCCAAACCTGTCACGTCCCATGAGCAGGTAAGGAACAATAGATGAGGTGGGTATGAAGAAGTGAAAAGCAAAAGAGGTGGTGAGTAAGATGCCTTGTCTGGCTTGCTGGGCGCATGGCAGCATGGAGATGCTATCTCCAGATCACTCATGTTCCATGCACTTCATGTGATCAGGATTGGTGCGGTGCATGGTGCATGGTGCATGGTGTGGTTTCGTTAAGATCAGCAGTGTGGCAGACCAGCCGTTCATCATGCTTAGACCAACATGCTCGAATCAGAGTGCCGGCAACCGGAGTGGGGCGGAAATGAGTTCATGAGTGCAAGCAGAACTAGTATCGGTGGCAGGAGCAGCGGTGGTACTGATGCTGGTGGCAGTAGTGGCAGGATGGGCCAGCACCCATACCCACTTGCCCGGCCGCCTGGCGAGTGCCCCGCTTAGAAAGGTAAGGGAGCCGCCGTCAGCCAGGGCAGGGGCGCCATACTTGGCCACGTGCATGGCGCTGAAGAGCTTTGCATCGTACTGCGCACGTATCTGGAGGGCAGCCAGGTGAAAAGTGATGAGGAGCACAGACATTGCGCTGCATTGACTGCTAGAGAACTAGCTTTAGAGCGACATGCCACACACATGTCACCCACAAGTCCAATGCAACTGCCACATGGGCTAGATGACTTCCCCACAACAGAAGGTACTGGTCAGAGTCAGCATTCTAAATGGCACTGGGGTGAACAGTAGGACTGCAGGTCATGAGGGTCAGAGGGAGGGATGCAGACCTAGAGAATGAGAGGAAAGACTCTGGCCCCACCCTTGCCATACATAGATCCAGAACGCCCACTTTGTCCATAGGAACGTCCAGGAAGGCACCGCCTGCCAGACTCGGCCCCGTGGTGCACACTAGGTGGTGGATGCTGCCAGCGGGTATGGCCGCAAAGAAGGTCTTCACCGCGCCCTCGTCAGTCGTGTTAACCACGCTAGTCTTCACCTGCGTCACGTCGTCTCCTCCCCGCATCATTGCGCCGTCGCCCCACCCAGTAAACCCTTGTCACCCCTGCCTGCTCGCAGCGGACCTCGCCGCCGATGAAGTGAGCGGCAGCGTCCAGTCGCGCTTGGTCACGCGCGACGATCCAAGGCACACCACCTAGCGACCTCACCGCTACCGCAGTACCCTTCCCCATGCCGCTTGAACCCCCGAAGATGACCGCCGTCTTACCAGTGAGTTCGGCCATCGCTGGTTTCGCGGGCTTGTGTATCGCATCAAAACATTTCTCGCGCCACATCCTCACACATTGACAAGTTTAAAATCCCTACAGCCCCATGCAACACCAAAAAAAGCATGAGTTGTAATCGAACACAGGCTGCGAGATCGCTGTTGTAAAGGCTACTGACAGTGTGCCTAATGCCCACTTCAGCTCAGCCTTCTGGTGTGCGTGCCTCCAGGTCTACTACTAGCAAGAGCTCTACCCTACTCTATATAGCTCTTACTCACACACATCCCCTTTGTGAGGGGTTTGGTATCCTGTTTTCTTGGATTGTATTGCTGCAGCTGGCTATCGCCGCCACTTGTGCCGCCACTTGCGCAACAGGGCCTTGTCACGCACGTACACCCACTCCTGGCCTGGCTGGCCTGGCTTTGGCATGGCTGGGCGGCCTTCTCATCTGCACAGCTCAGTGGGTCGTGGGCCTGGGCCGGCTGCACAGCGGCGGATGTTCAGCGCGGCTGACACGTCCCGGCCATAGAACCTGCACATGGGTGTGGGAGGTGCATGGAGTCAACCCGTGTGCCATGTCATGTGGGATATGTTGCGGCCATGCACATGTGCAGTGCCAGGCCAGTGCTTACCTGATGTTGTTGCTTGTTGAGCACATCAAACCCCTGACTTGGGAACGCTTCGCCCTGCTGTACACTGGCCGCAGCCACCTGCATGGACACATGGGGCAATGCACATTTGTAAGAGTTTTCCTTACCTTCCCAACCTTGACCCCAGCCAGCCACCTTGACTCCACCACCTCCCAACACTACCAGCCCTCATCTAGACCCTGTCCTCAACCCTCTCATCTGAAGGTCTCAGGCGGCTGCCCAGGGAGGGCCTTACTGGGGTTGCTGTAGGCTGAGCTGACCCGGCTTGTGCGGACCTCATCCACCATGAGCACTCGCCCTGCCGGGAACTGCCTCAGCGCCTCCTTCAGCATCTGGCTGACTGGGACACCTCTGCAGCCCACGGTGCCGCTGCCATTGAAGCCAGCTGCCCCATAGGCCAGGGCCAGGATGCGGTCCGGCCACCGCTGCTTGGCCTGCTTGATTAGGTGCAGCCACAAATAAGACACATGGCACACATGTGTCAGGTCAGGTATAGCAGCAGCAGCAGCAACAGCAGCAGTTGGCCAGGTGTAAGAGCATGAGTTGACTTTGGTTGGCTACTGCCTAGCTTCTAGGCCTACTGTTAATAGGCCTTACCTACCTTACCTAGGCCTTACCTGAACTTGGCGTTGGCCCAGCGCGGCTTGGAGACCTCGGCCCTCATGGCGTCGTACGTCGCGAGGACTGTGTCGGCGAACCGCCGGTACGAGGCCAGCGAGCTAGGCTTGCTGCTGACGTGCGACAGGGCGTTGAGCTGCAGCTTGGGCTGGGCCAGCCACGTCTTGGTAGCCTGGGTCTGCCGTGTGATGCTGCTGTCGCGGTAGTACTGCCCAGCGCTGCGCTCCTCGTGCGCCACAGTGGCCATGTTGGCTTTGCCGGGGTCCACGCCCAGCCACTCCGCGTCGAGGTGGGCCAGCGGGTTGACTGCGCCCATGTGCCTGCCCATCCGCGGCAGCTTTACAGGTGGAGCTGCCGGCTTGGGCCGCAGGAATATCACGCTGATGGCGACTCCATCGGTGTACATGATCTGCGCGAAGCTGTGCTGGCGAGCTGGGCTGGCGAGCTTTTGGCGGCGAGGGTCAGGCAGCAGTGCGTCCCATCGGTTGGCCAATACCATGAACACAATCAAGGCACCACATCAGCTTGTGTAGGCAGCTGACAGCAGGCTCACAAGGCAATTGACAGCACACATGGCAGCTGACTGAGCACCCAACTGGCACCTGACTGCAAGGACCACTCACATGGCCGTCTTTGGGCCCTTCAATGAACTTGCCCGGCTCCGCTGGGTCAGGTAGGGCGCCGTTCCTGAACTTCTTTAAGGAGGTGACCCCCTCCTCCGTCAGCACCCCCAGCATGCCGGCGTCACTCATCGAGCCGTAGAGGCCGTTGGTGTCGATGTAGATGTGCCGAGCCTGGCACTTGCTGGTGGGGGTGAGGGCATAGGGAGTGGGGGGGCGTGGGGGCCTCGTCACCAGGTTGGTGGGCTAAGACTGCTCCCAAGGCACCATATCAAGCTGCCAGGCTGCCATGGCTGCCTCCATCTCTCTGGTGGTGTGCACCGCATGGCGCAGCAGGCGGCCCAGGTTTGCTGGGTCCTCCACCCAGTCGTGATTCACCTTCTCCCCTTCCTCAAGCCCCAGTGGTCACCCCCGCCATTGGCGGACCCCCCACACCAAGGGTACATGAGTTAAACGACTAAACTAGTCAGGTATCACGACTAAGCTAGTTTAAGGCCACCTCGCCGAGTTGAACGAATCCAGTTTAACTAGTGTGGGATCATCATGCACCTTGGTGAGAGAAAGAGGCACCACAAACCAGCCCAACGGCTGACTGGCTTGAAATACTTGGAAGTTGAGGTCTAAAACGTGTCATCTAGGCTGTTGTGACCTAGAGGAGTACAAGACTCTCTTGGGCCAAAATGCAGTTCCCACTCGTTGGCGAGTTGTTGTGCCAGGTGCTAAGCTGTGACCCTGATTTTGGCTATTTGAGTTGGCACCGAGTGACCAAAATGACATTTCATAAAGCCAACCTAGCTGTAAGTAGGTCACCCCCGCCATTGGCCCCGCAAATGTGAGACGGTCTGGGGCGCGAATCTCCGTGTAGCTCGCGACAAAGTTTTGACGCAGTCGGGTGTAACAGGCGTATGCGGCACCCAGCAGCCGCAAAACACTAGCTCAGATCGGCGCCCGCCCAAATCTGACCTGTGTTTTCCGCTCCTAAAAGACTCACGCACATCATAAGACGATGCTGGCAATCTTTCTACGCACGCCGTAAGCCAACGGCACAAGTGCAGTACGCCTGCTTGCATGTCAGTGCATGGCGCATATAATTCGTATATATGCGCACAAGTCAGCCAGCTGGCACCCCTTACCTCACTGACGTTGCGGCATGACTCTATGCAAATACAAGCTGCACCATGACAGCGCTACATCATCAATTGGCAATATGTTGTCGGGATGGCTGGGGATGGCTCTGGCTTTCAGTGTTACATGTGCCGTGGTGCCTCAACCTTCTTCCTCAACTTCAGCAGGCACATGTCACGCAACTCATTCTTTGATTTACTTGAAACCCCTCTGATGTTCTTGTGCTTGCACCATGCTTTCAATAGGTCCTTGTTCAGTGTATCAAATTGAGGCATATCAGGGGTGTCCAAGAGCATGAGCTTAATACACTCTGCATTCAAAGCAGCTTGCCTAGCAGCTTCCTTGTCTAGCAACATGGGCATTGGCTCAAGAGGCATCGAACCACGGCATTGTGCACCACACGGCTGAGGGGGGTTGCTCATGCGTGCACCACAAGCACATGCCGTCATTGACCACATGAGCTCACCCTCGGTATTAGCAGGAAAATACATGCTGTGTTGTGCACGAGACCCTTGTACTGTACCCTTGAAGCTGTCAGCATCCTCATCTTGCTTGTAGCACTCCTTCACCAACCCCTCATCTAACACCAAGCACTCCCTCATCATCACTTTTGCCCTGTCCCGGTGGGCCTTGCATGCACCAACTTGGGATGCAGGCTCTGTGTGCTTCTTATTGAAAGCAGCAGTCAGCTGTTGAGCCCTGCACGTGGCCAAGCCATCATGATCTGCCAGGACCATATCCCTCAACTTGTGCTTCAAGACTCCACCCTCTGAGTCATGCCTGCCCTTGAAGTGGGAGGTGGCACCATACGACCACTACAATGGCACAGACAAGTTTAGTGCCATGCGACGGTGTTGTTGCAATGCTGGGGTACCTTTGAACTGCCCAGCACAACCATCAGACCACATGAACAAATCCTGCAAGTCCATGCCAGCGTTGTGCTTTAAGTGGGCAATCACCTGATACAATGCGGCTTGTGTGGCTGGTGCGCTCTGATCATTGCCATCTGTCAAGACATAAACCGTCTCTTCCCTGTAGGCATCACTGACAGTTTTAAAGTACACACATGCTACAAGGATGCCCACAGTGTGTGGGCACCAGTGCTCTGATTGAATCTCTTGTGGCCGCTGCAGAGTGAAGCGTTCTGACCAGTCACAGGATATGACAACCATGCCAGGGTGATTGCTGTGTACAGCTGCCTAGTGCGCCCTAAATGTGGCAAGCTGGTGGTGTGCTATATGATGGTGCCATATGTACTCTGGCAACTGCTGATTCAGCAATGCCAATGCCTCATGCACATTGTGCTCAAGGTACACTAACTCTACCTTTTGTGGACCCTTCTCTTGCTGATTGGCTGCATATTGTTTCACTAGCAACATGGTGGACCTATCCACACCCGGCTCTGTCCATACCGGAGGCTTCTGCAAATGCTGTGACACGACGCTGCTCCTTCACCTCTGGGGGCACCAAGCGAGCTAGGTTAGCTTTTGCCTGTAGGTCAGACAGGCGCTGCCCTCCAGCCTTGCCACAAGTACCGGTCTTGTTCAGGATCTTCATGCGCTCTGGAACCATGGCACCTAAGATGTGCGAGCTGAGCACTGTTGATTGCTCAATGATGCCTTGCACTTGGAGCAGGCTGATGACGGCAGCCCTGTCACTCCAAGACAACTGCTGAAGGACACGGGCCACATTGCCCATGTATCGCAACACCACCGAGTGGGATGTGGCTGCGGGGCTGGTGGTGGCGGCTGTTGTGGGGGTGAGGTCAGGTGTAGCTGTAGAGGGAGGCTGTGTACGCTGTCGCTTTTGAGAGCCTGTGACAGGCAACAACATTGCCTGCACCTCCTGCAGGACTGCTCCAAGGCTGCAGGGCTGTAGGGCTGCTATAGGAAGGAGGGTGGGGTGGGCTGCTGCAAGGAGGGTGGGGTGGGCTGCTGCAAGGAGGGTGGGGTGGGCTGCTGCAAGGAGGGTGGGGTGGGCTGCTGCAAGGAGGGTGGGGTGGGCTGCTCTGGGGAGGGTGGGGTGGGGAGGGTGGGGAGGGAGGGTGGGGTGGGGAGGGTAAGGGGTGGGGAGGGTGGGGTGGGGAGGGTGGGGAGGGAGGGTGGGGAGGGTGGGGAGGGTGGGGAGGGTGGGGAGGGTGGGGATAGTGGGGAGGGTGGGGTGGGCTGGAGGTGTGGCCAGCAGCAAGCGGCAGCGCTTTTGGCTGCGTGCCGAAGACAGCACTTGCACTTCAATCACCTCCTGCTCCTGTTGCACCCCAGACTCCAGGTCAAGCAAAGCAAACCGGTTGAACAGCCTCACGGGGGTTCTGGTAGGCTGTGCAGGTGGGCCTGGAAGTGGTTGCAAGGCAGTCAATGCCTGATTCAACTCATGGAACTGCTCTTGGAATTGGGCTACCAAGGCAAGCTCTGCCTCATAGTCAAACTGTGGCTGCTCTGGCTGGTGATGGTCGACCTGGGGGTAGCCTCCGGGCTGTTGTAGGGCACCACATTGCCAACACCTGCAAAACAAAAGACACATTACACAGGTTGTAGACCACTTCATTGGCACCTAACACATAGCTTCAACCACAACCCTTACTACTTACTTGTGGGCAATGAAGGTGGGAGGTGGTTGCTGTGGCTGTTGGGTGGGGGTTGGAAGCGAGGGTGGGGGTGGGGAGGGTGGCAAGGGTGGCTGCAGCGGGGGGGAAGGCGGGGGGGAGGGGCATGGAGGCACTTGATCCTGGTGCTGGTCATCCAGCTCGGGGGGCAGGGAGGTGGGAGGGGGCTGCTGCTCCAGGGTCTGGCCATGTAGTGAGCGTGGCGGGGAGGGGGGAGGAGGTGTGGCTGCCGGGGTGGGGAGGGAGGAGGAGGATGTGGAGGGAGGCAGGAGGGGGGGAGGGAGGAGGTGGGGTGAGGTGGGGTGGGGAGGGAGGGAGGAGGTGGGGAGGGAGGAGGGGGGAGGGGGATGTGGATGCCGGGGTGGGGATGGAGGAGAGGGTTGTTGCTTCTGGTGCACTCTGACGCAATCTCTATGCGCCATGGGGGCAAGCCCTGCACGTTGGCATGCAACTAGCACGCTGCTCTTTAGCACACTAGCGCGGCCAAAGACAACCAGGTAGCGGCCGTGGCACGCATCCTCCCCCACTCTCTCAACCGTCACAAACCCATTCTTATTCTTGGCTGGCGATGTGAGTTCACACAAAGCACAACGCTTAGCATTGGGCTCATTCCTTGCAGCTGGGTTCTTGAGATGGGGGTAATTTACAGGCATCCTGCACACACAATCAAAAAGACAAGGGCGCTTGGGGCACACACCACAAAACATGGTTGGAAACTCAGGCTCATGACAGTTGTGTGTTACCCTCAGCTGTTCATGCCTGTCATGCGTTGCGCAAGTGTTCACACGAACATCAAACTGACCTAGACAAGGTGAGGTAAACTACAATCTTACTCACCTCTTGCTCACTGTTTTCAAGAGATGATTCCCTTGCTGCACTCCTGATTGGAAGAGCCTTGGGCTGCTGTGGGTTTGATGCTGATCCTCACAACTGCCAAGCACCTGTGGAGGTCAGCAGATTTGGTTGCATGTGTTGACATTGTATGCAATACGCACTAACAAACAGCACCCCGTGCTTACCTGGGATGTAATCGCGAGTTGCAAGTCCGACGGCAGCATAGGCTGCTCGGCACGGAAATGCCTCCGGCCACCAATTCATCTCTCCTGTTGCGACACGCATATAAACAGATGGAGAATTACATTGCGAAGCTAATCAAGTCGTTGAGACAATGCAGTACAATCGACATAAGAGGGCCTAACCTGCTAGCGACACCATTGTGAGATGTAGAGCCCAACGGTGGAAGAATTACATGCAGCGGATCAAAGACGGTGCCAAAAAGTGAATTGCGGGGCCAATGGCGGGGGTGACCAGTAGCTGTAAGTAGCATGAAAAAGGTCCTAGCCAGTAATGAGCTATGGCCTCATTTCTAGGACCCTGCACAGGGTCCTGGCGTCCATTGGATGCTGAGGGTGGTCGTAGGACCCTGCACAGGGTCTTGCGGACCCTGCCTAGAGTCCTGTATATTGCTGGTATAACCTCCTTCATCTCACATTAGTATTGCCTAGCTTTACTAACAAAACCAACAGGCCATCTCTTAAATACGAGATGCCCAAAGGTTACAAAACTGGCAGGTTGCTTGCAGACTTGCATGAAGGAATCACGATGGAAATCAGACTGCCCTGCCAAACTGGCATGCTGCATATAGCAGCCAGGAGCAGCCAAGAGCAGCCAACAGCAAATCGCAGCCAGCCGTCGCCAGCCAGCAGCCTCTTTCGCCACCAGATGATGGACTGAAGTGCCGTGCAGCTTAGGACGGGGCGCCATCGGGAATCGATGAGGAAGAGGATTAGGAGGATGTCCCCGCACCTTGCACCTTGCACTTCGCACCTCAAGGTTTGCACCTCGCACCTCGCATTTCGGCCCATGCCCATTACTCTCTTGTTGCTCTGCAGAACATTAGCGCAAGAGCCAGGAAGTGCAGCCAAGGGAAGCAGCTAGGCAGCGCAACGAATAGCAGCCAGGAGCAGCCAGGAGCAGCCAGGAGCAGCCAGGAGCAGCCAGGAGCAGCCAGGAGCGGCCAGGAGCAGCCAGGAGCAGTTAGAAGCGAGTTGGAGCGGCACCAATGAGCTGCACCCCTCCCCCACTCCCCTCCCTTTGCCTCACACCCAACCCCATTCCCCTTGCACACACTCCACGCTGCAAATGGTGAGTGGCTCTGTGTGATTAATTGAGCCTAGCCTGACCACGTGCATGAACTGCTTTGCTACAGGAGATCATGGTCACACCCATCCCCCTTTCCCACAACAACCATACTCACCTTCACTCTCGCCCTCTTCCAATGCAACACTCTACCTACCTTGCAGCCTGGAGCAAGCACCCCCACCCTCCCCCCAAGCACCACCACCACCACCTCCCAAGCCCCTACCCTACCCTACCCTACCCTGCCCTGCCCTGCCCTGCCCTGCCCTGCCCTGCCCTACCCTACCAAACAAGAAAGAAAGAATGGGTGGGTTCAAGCAACGCTCTAGCGTACACCCTTCTCTTGCTGTCCCTTGTCTTGGTGTCTGACGCGGCGGCCAGGACTTCCAGTGACTGCACATGCTCTGGTGGTGTCAGCCTAGCCTGCTCTGCTCATGCATGTCCTTGTTCATCTGCTTGCTGGCTGATGTTTGCTTGCAGTTGTCGACAGCTGGAGCATGCCAGGTGTAGTGAGGCTTTGTGATTGCAAGCAAGGTGGTAGCGGCGTAGAGCAGCAACCAACAAGGAGCCAGCAAGGACTCAGCATGGCATGACATGAAGCAAAACTGTAAATGGCCAGCCCCTGCACATGAGTGGCCCCCAATGCCCAGCCTAATCACAAGGATGCCTCTTGCTGGCTGCAGGTCTAATGGTCACACTCCTGCCCCTTGCCCCCTTCTCCCTTCCCCCTTCCCTGCCCCATCCCACCACCACCACTTCCGAGTCTGCCACCTACCTACCCTCCTCCCCCCTAGCCCACGGCACCCAGCAGCCCTTGGTGTAGCAGCCTGGAGCGGGCAGCCTGGAGCGGGCAGCCTAGAGCGGGCTGCATGGAGCGGGCGCTTGTAGTTATCGCCAACCCACCTCACTCCAGCCATGCCATGTCCACACACCACAATGTCATCGCTGCATCACCATCAAGAGATGAGGTGCAAGGAGAGATGGCCGCAGGTGTGCAAATATGTTTGTTGAATGGATTGCCCATGCCACTGTCATACTGAAGCTGCCAATGCTTGTGCTGATCATGCAGCTGAGGTCTGTGCCAATGCTAAACTTCATATTGTGAGCGTATGCTACATGTTTGTTGGGTGTGATGAGGTGGAAGGTAGGCACACAATGTAGTGACTTGCTCTTTCTGCAGGAAGTATGGGGAGGCTTCACAGGAGCTTTGGAGCAGCTTGGAACAGCTTTGGAGCTACTCAGCAACAGCCAATCATGGGCAACAGCCAGTTGGAGGGCAGCTTTGAGCAGCTGGGTGCAGCATTGCGCACGTTGAAACACACAGGAGTTTGCCTTGTGGTCTTGTGATTGTGCCTTGTCACATACAATCTAGGCCAGGAGATGCCGATGCTGGTGTACCATGTGGTTTACCTGCTGATTCAACATGTGACAGCGGGTTTAACGTGCCGTGTAACCTGTTCAACTACGTCGTCGCCTCGCCTTAAACGAGTTTAGCAGGAGTTCAACTACGAGTTAAAATGGTTGCCATGGTTAAACTTGGTTTGACGAGCCCTTCAGTAAACCAAGGCCTAACTCAGTTAAACTCATGGTTTGGTTCCTAAACCAGGAGGTTAACTCAGAATTCAACTAGTTTAAAAACGTCTTCGTTCACCGAGCAGTTTAGGCTGTTTAACGCCTAAACTAGTCGTTTAACTCATGTACCCCTGGTGTAGGTACCCCTCATTGCTCAAGAGACAAAATCTTTCTCGTTTCTGCACGGATGAGACCGCCGATTCGTGCGATGAGTTGCTTACGGCCTGACTAGAGTGCAGCCAGCCCCAGCGCTTTACCGGGTGGCTAGCCCCAGACCCGCGACGGACATTTCAAATTTTCAGGTCAGCACGCGACAGTGTCACACTGCAGATGGCAGATAATTCCATATAATTCACCATCGAAGCGGAGTGGTCGTGCTAGGGGGTGCATCAGGTCGCCATCGAATCGGAGTGCCGGCAACCGGAGTGGGGCGGAAATGAGATCCATTACACAGTCATTACTTAGCCGGACGAACTTGGAAACGAAATGTCAACCATCCCAGTCTTGCCTGCTACATGCACTGCCCTGAGAGTACTGCCCTGACAGACATGCATTGATGTAAACCGACAACAGCTCCACACAAGGCCCCTGGCACACCCTACTGTGCCGCAGTGCCTTGCCCTGTGCCCTTTGCAGCTGCTGAGCTGGTCTGGTAGCGCAACTGTACTAGCGCGACTATACTAGCTGCGCATAGCTGGCAGGACCCTGGGGAAGGCCTCAAGCACTTGGGGTGCTCCCTGACAACAACCCACAAAACCCACCATCGTTGTTGTTTTTATGCTTGGCGTTGTCTTGACTGCCTCATCACAGGGACTCACTCTACTGGGGCTCAAGGCTTGCGCTTTACCCACTGCTCCACCCGCTCGCTCAGCATTTGCAGGCAGGGTGACTGCTCCCACTTCACACGCTCATCAAACTCGTTGTCAGTGCCCAGGTTGAAAGTCACACTGCAGATGGCAGGTTACAACACAGGGCTTGCCAGTGGCACGCCATGCAATGCCATGTACACCATACCATGATGTGGGCAACAAATGAAATGGACGTGCCATCTTAAGAGTGACAATCATGGTAGATGTGCAAGGTTTAATGATGATGACAAAGTCATTGCATGGGTGAGCCAGCTAAGCATCAACCCAGGCATGACAGCGATGCGTGCAGTGCCACGCCTGATGGTAGCACCATCAGTGAGCACCACCAAGCCTTGGCACTGCCAGGAGGTGTGCTTGCCAGCCCCAGGCTTACCAGAGTTGTCACCCACCACTCAGTTGTTCCCAATGCCTGTCTATGCCCTGAGCTCACATCTCCCTGCTGCCCTGCAAGCTGCCCTCCTTGCTGTGTCACTGCACATCCTTGCTGGCCCATCCTTCCTGCCAGCCTTTCCGCAGGGCCGCAGCCAAGAGTGCCATGGTACCTAAGCTGCCATCAGGCTCACATGATGTGGTTGTCCACAAAGTCAGTGATGAGGCCCTCCTGCCACTGGCCTGTTGTGCTGGTCACCACATTGGCCTGCACAACCACAACAGTAGAACGGATGCAGACCCTTGGCACACATGGCTTGCACGTTTTCAACTGCACTGTGGCAGCAGGCTGCACAGTGTTGCAAGCGGTCCAGCTTGAGCTCTACTGACACTAGCAGCAGGGTATGTCTCAAGGCAAAAGGGCTTTGATCAGACTAAGCAGTGAAGGTTACCTTGTAGCCAACCATGCTGCGGTCCACGACGGGTGCTGGCTGCTGGTCCAGGCCAGTTATGGATGCTCTGCCTTGTTGCGTGTGACCCACTGTTCTTGTCCGGTCCAAAGTGCTGAGGACAAAGACGGCAACACTTTGGTGCGATGCCAGTCCAGACCAAGTAGAAACCAGCTGTGCTGGTACGCACCAATACTGGATTGCGCCCGCCTGCATGGCCGCTCGCAGCTCATCGTGCCAAACCTTGTGCTGCTCATCAGAAATACCCAGCTCTCTGCGCAACTTCCTGGTCAACAGAAGCTGGCCCTGCACTTGAAGGTACAGAAGCCATTGTTGACTGACTAGCTGGTAAGCTGCGGCGATCCGCCGTCAATCGCACGTTGTTTGCGGCGAGCAAGGCCTTCAGTACTGCAAAGTACGCCTCGTCATTCAGTGCTTGTCTCTGCTGTGTCACCTCCTGCGGGCTCAGGCTCATTGGTGCACTGTGCGTGCTAAAAGCGATGCACAGCGCATGCTAGAAGTGCATGCGCACCCCTCATTTGGTCCCATGCTGTGGCCGAGCACAAGACCAAAGCTTCACATTACGCAACATTTATCCTGGAGCGTAAGTGCTGGCTCGTAGGTGGTCCTTCTTTCACTAAAAGCCCCTTACTTCCATGGGCATTCTGGACTTAACACCAAATCAACAGCTGGATGCTACGAGAGGACAGGGGTAAAGAGGATGTTGGTATTCCTGCCTGGCCATGTTGGGGGCTCATGGCACTACAAGAAGCCCCACTCCGTCATGTCATGTCCCAGGCTCCAGGCTGATTGCATCAACCAGCTGTTCTGAGGGCACCAGCCCTTGGGGCTGTGGTTTTCGGTGGCCTGTGCCTTGTGAGCCCGGTCCAGGAGCATGCCTTGCTGCAATCGCTTGGGTGGCACGCCTTGGTGCGTTGTAAAAGCAAAGGGAGTGTTGGGTGCTAGTTTGCATATGAGTTGGGTCCTAGTTTGGCTGCCGCAAACAGCTCTGTCACTAGCCCAGCCCAGCGTGTTTTGTCTCAATGGAGTAAACCCATGGTTGCCTGGCAGCATACGCGGCAACGTGGAGCACCACACCCGATCCATCACCAGCCTGTGACTGCCGCAGCCCTGCTGCTACTGCTTGAGGCTGGGTGGTAGCTGTTCCTGCCACATGCCATCCCGCCAGCACCATCGCTGGTACTGGTAGTTCGTCCGCAGAGCCCACGCGACGGCACTTATGGCGGTGGACAACTGCTGTATTACGCCGTCCAGCTCCTTCAATTGTGCCGCGGAGAAACGGAAGCACGCCTCTCCCTCCCTGTACGCCATCTGCAACGCGTGCAATTGCTGATGGAGCTGTCGCTGTAACTCATACACAGGCAACACCTCGCTCGCACTTATTGGCTGCAACGCGACCAGCACCTCCACTGGTGGGAGCGCCGGCCAGGCCGCGCCTTGGTTCACGATCCCATTGCCGGAGCTAGCGCCGGGGCCGTACGATAGGCCGCGAGGGTCATTTAAGTTCTGACAGCTGTGGGGTGCCGTGTCAACAGCACTTGGCATGGAGACATGGGGCTGCGCGGCATAGGCGGCGGCAAGGGACGTCTCTAAGAGGAGGCCGCAGCGTTGCAGCTGTGCAGCTAAACCGAGGTAGGGTGCGTTGTCTGGGACGAAGCTCGCCACGCTAGTCAGGCCGGCCTCTGCGATGCGTTGCAACGGCACAGCCTCACCCATGGAGCAGGGGTGCATGCCATCATCCCCTACCCTGTCGCATCATTGTTTGTCATTCCATCACATGCAGCTATGCTGTAACATGTGCACCACCAGCAATGGCTGCAACACACTCTGCGTTGCACTCCTCATCACACGGTCACACATAGTTCCTCTTCCAAAGGAAACCCTAGCCGTGCTTCACTTCAGAGACCGTCATGACGGACAATTGAATGTCAGTGTCAGTGCCAGTTGCAATTGCCATGCATGCAACACCACCCCAGCTGCTCCATGCAGCCTGAACGCTGGCTGCATACTCACCTGTGGCTTGGAAGCACTTCACAGCAGCCACACGGCTCTGCCAGTTGGCCTTGCTTGGCAGTCGGGGAGGATGGTACTCACTAGGCGTTCGTAGCACACAGGCCCCCCGCCCCTTCTCCTCCTCCTCCTCCTCCTCCTCCTCCCCCTCCTCCCCGCCTTCCTCTCCCTTTCCCTCCAATTCATTGGAGCCAGCACGTTTGTCTGGGTGGTTGGTGGTGTGGGCAAGAGCGGCACGCATGGGAGCAGACAGGAGCATTGGCTCATCCACCTTGCGCCCCACCAGGTCCTCCACCAAGGCGTCGGTGTCGGGGCCGGGGGGGAGGGTGGACAGCAACAGGGGCCGCAGCTTGGTCTGCAGGTACGTCACCTGGGCAGGCACGGCGCTTGCAAAACTTGAAGAGCAAGGGATGGCGGACGAGGACGAATGCAGCCCGGCCAGCGGGCTTGCACGGAAGGCAGCGAGAATGGTCCACGCCAGCCGCTCCGTGCTCGCTGTCAAGTTGACGGTGCGGCTTCTTGCGTGTGCCAAACATTAGTCACACCTTCTCAGATGGCGTCTTGCTATCGGACCATTCGTAGTACGGGATGGACAGGTGTATGTAACCACGGCGCTCGGTGGCGAGCTTGCGCCGCAACGTCGAGCCTTCACACTGAGTGCGATCGTTGATGAGGAAATGCCACGGACCTGCGTCCAGCGACAATCATGAGCCAAGAGACAGCAACACCATGACGATCCCGCAACAGCCCATCAGCTCGACATTTCGACATAGCCTACGCGGGCTGCAGGCGCCCGTGCACATCGTTGTCTGCGGCGTTCGCACCTGTTGCACTGCACTGTTCAGACTCACCGTCCGCCTCGATGCTAACCCGCACCCGCCCGCATGACGAGCGCAAGCACATGTCCAGCTCGACGAGGCCGTCTTCGGTGGGCTGCTCTAGTGCCGACACATGCCGCCAGGAGTAGCGCCGCGAGCCGTGGGTCACCAGGCCCTTAGCGGCTCGATGCAAAGACACCTGCGAAGCGACCCAGACGAACCTGCACTCGCCGCTGACGCTTGCCAGCGTTGTGAAGCTGCCCGAAAACAGTAGAAAGACTTTGGCAGTGACCCGGCAATAGAGATCAGGGTTGCCTATGCAGCAGTGTTATATCGCGCTATACATAGCCTTCGTTATTAAATGCCACATTCTAGGGGTCATCTTGCGCTATGAAATGGTCGCTTTGCGAGCTGCACTACCTCGCTCTGCGTTATAATGGAAATAACACTTTTCAGCGTAGTTCTCGCTAACATTTCCACCTAAGCGATGTTTCGAAGTAAGGTCGAGCCATAAATTCAAGGGTATGAACCTATGCCATGTCACTTTGATCATGCATCAGGGCGAAATGAAAAAGAAACACTGCTATGCAGTACCACGCCACACTCATGGTGGCTAGGAGGCATCCACCCCAGGGTTCGCTTTGAACACAGTAAGCAAGCAGCGGCGGACAGCAGCAATGGAGCAGCATAGGGTAGCAGATGCAAGACTGGTTAGGATTAGGCAGGATAGGGAGGGTTTAAAGAGAGTTGGGGTTTAGAGTCAGTGTTGGGATTTAGGAATAGGGTCAATGTTTAGGGAGGGGGTTTGGGGTTTGGGATTGGGTAAGTGAGGGTTGGGGTGTACAATCAGGGTATGGGTTAGGGTCGTAGTTTAGGGGTGGCTAGAGGTAGGGTTGGAGTTTAGGAATAGGGTAAGGGTCACCTGAAACCAGGAGGAGCCTCTGGGCTGTGCGCTCTCCACCTCCTGCGCATTGTGCTGTGTATCCCGCTGTGTGTGCCGTGTCAGCACACTGACAGCCTCCTGGAACCAGTGGTGGTCCCAGGGCAGAAAGCAAGGCATCTGAAGCGGCCGGGCATCCGCCGGCGGTTGCCACTGGCCCCCTGCTACACCCACCCCCTGAGCCTGCTGCTGCCCCACCCAGACCCCACCGCCCCCCTCACTCCCCTCCCTAACCTCACTCCTCTTCTCACTCTTACCGCCATTCGTGCCATGGGCCATGGGGTCGAAGGCCGAGGGTTTGGCAACAGAGGTGGCTGGCAGCATCTGACCATGGACATACCCCCCACCCCCTCTCCCAGGGGCTAGGGCAGACCCCTGGGGGGGCTGCTGGGGGGGTGGCCGTAGTGGGGGCAGGGGGGCGGGGGGGGTGACCCCTGGCCAGGGCCGGGGCTGGAGGCTGTGCTGGGCAGGAGGCCAGGCCCACACTGTGGGTGGCACGCTGCCGGGGGCATTGCCAGCCCGGGCCGCCTCCCAGTCTAGCTCTGAGCAGACCTGAGGCAGCAGCAGCAGCAGCAGCAGCAGCAGCAGCAGCAGCAGCAGCAGCAGCAGCAGCAGCAGCAGCAGCAGCAGCAGCAGCAGCAGCAGCAGCAGCAGCAGCAGCAGCAGCAGCAGCAGCAGCAGCAGCAGCAGCAGCAGCAGCAGCAGCAGCAGCAGCAGCAGCAGCAGCAGCAGCAGCAGCAGCAGCAGCAGCAGCAGCAGCAGCAGCAGCAGCAGCAGCAGCAGCAGCAGCAGCAGCAGCAGCAGCAGCAGCAGCAGCAGCAGCAGCAGCAGCAGCAGCAGCAGCAGCAGCAGCAGCAGCAGCAGCAGCAGCAGCAGCAGCAGCAGCAGCAGCAGCAGCAGCAGCAGCAGCAGCAGCAGCAGCAGCAGCAGCAGCAGCAGCAGCAGCAGCAGCAGCAGCAGCAGCAGCAGCAGCAGCAGCAGCAGCAGCAGCAGCAGCAGCAGCAGCAGCAGCAGCAGCAGCAGCAGCAGCAGCAGCAGCAGCAGCAGCAGCAGCAGCAGCAGCAGCAGCAGCAGCAGCAGCAGCAGCAGCAGCAGCAGCAGCAGCAGCAGCAGCAGCAGCAGCAGCAGCAGCAGCAGCAGCAGCAGCAGCAGCAGCAGCAGCAGCAGCAGCAGCAGCAGCAGCAGCAGCAGCAGCAGCAGCAGCAGCAGCAGCAGCAGCAGCAGCAGCAGCAGCAGCAGCAGCAGCAGCAGCAGCAGCAGCAGCAGCAGCAGCAGCAGCAGCAGCAGCAGCAGCAGCAGCAGCAGCAGCAGCAGCAGCAGCAGCAGCAGCAGCAGCAGCAGCAGCAGCAGCAGCAGCAGCAGCAGCAGCAGCAGCAGCAGCAGCAGCAGCAGCAGCAGCAGCAGCAGCAGCAGCAGCAGCAGCAGCAGCAGCAGCAGCAGCAGCAGCAGCAGCAGCAGCAGCAGCAGCAGCAGCAGCAGCAGCAGCAGCAGCAGCAGCAGCAGCAGCAGCAGCAGCAGCAGCAGCAGCAGCAGCAGCAGCAGCAGCAGCAGCAGCAGCAGCAGCAGCAGCAGCAGCAGCAGCAGCAGCAGCAGCAGCAGCAGCAGCAGCAGCAGCAGCAGCAGCAGCAGCAGCAGCAGCAGCAGCAGCAGCAGCAGCAGCAGCAGCAGCAGCAGCAGCAGCAGCAGCAGCAGCAGCAGCAGCAGCAGCAGCAGCAGCAGCAGCAGCAGCAGCAGCAGCAGCAGCAGCAGCAGCAGCAGCAGCAGCAGCAGCAGCAGCAGCAGCAGCAGCAGCAGCAGCAGCAGCAGCAGCAGCAGCAGCAGCAGCAGCAGCAGCAGCAGCAGCAGCAGCAGCAGCAGCAGCAGCAGCAGCAGCAGCAGCAGCAGCAGCAGCAGCAGCAGCAGCAGCAGCAGCAGCAGCAGCAGCAGCAGCAGCAGCAGCAGCAGCAGCAGCAGCAGCAGCAGCAGCAGCAGCAGCAGCAGCAGCAGCAGCAGCAGCAGCAGCAGCAGCAGCAGCAGCAGCAGCAGCAGCAGCAGCAGCAGCAGCAGCAGCAGCAGCAGCAGCAGCAGCAGCAGCAGCAGCAGCAGCAGCAGCAGCAGCAGCAGCAGCAGCAGCAGCAGCAGCAGCAGCAGCAGCAGCAGCAGCAGCAGCAGCAGCAGCAGCAGCAGCAGCAGCAGCAGCAGCAGCAGCAGCAGCAGCAGCAGCAGCAGCAGCAGCAGCAGCAGCAGCAGCAGCAGCAGCAGCAGCAGCAGCAGCAGCAGCAGCAGCAGCAGCAGCAGCAGCAGCAGCAGCAGCAGCAGCAGCAGCAGCAGCAGCAGCAGCAGCAGCAGCAGCAGCAGCAGCAGCAGCAGCAGCAGCAGCAGCAGCAGCAGCAGCAGCAGCAGCAGCAGCAGCAGCAGCAGCAGCAGCAGCAGCAGCAGCAGCAGCAGCAGCAGCAGCAGCAGCAGCAGCAGCAGCAGCAGCAGCAGCAGCAGCAGCAGCAGCAGCAGCAGCAGCAGCAGCAGCAGCAGCAGCAGCAGCAGCAGCAGCAGCAGCAGCAGCAGCAGCAGCAGCAGCAGCAGCAGCAGCAGCAGCAGCAGCAGCAGCAGCAGCAGCAGCAGCAGCAGCAGCAGCAGCAGCAGCAGCAGCAGCAGCAGCAGCAGCAGCAGCAGCAGCAGCAGCAGCAGCAGCAGCAGCAGCAGCAGCAGCAGCAGCAGCAGCAGCAGCAGCAGCAGCAGCAGCAGCAGCAGCAGCAGCAGCAGCAGCAGCAGCAGCAGCAGCAGCAGCAGCAGCAGCAGCAGCAGCAGCAGCAGCAGCAGCAGCAGCAGCAGCAGCAGCAGCAGCAGCAGCAGCAGCAGCAGCAGCAGCAGCAGCAGCAGCAGCAGCAGCAGCAGCAGCAGCAGCAGCAGCAGCAGCAGCAGCAGCAGCAGCAGCAGCAGCAGCAGCAGCAGCAGCAGCAGCAGCAGCAGCAGCAGCAGCAGCAGCAGCAGCAGCAGCAGCAGCAGCAGCAGCAGCAGCAGCAGCAGCAGCAGCAGCAGCAGCAGCAGCAGCAGCAGCAGCAGCAGCAGCAGCAGCAGCAGCAGCAGCAGCAGCAGCAGCAGCAGCAGCAGCAGCAGCAGCAGCAGCAGCAGCAGCAGCAGCAGCAGCAGCAGCAGCAGCAGCAGCAGCAGCAGCAGCAGCAGCAGCAGCAGCAGCAGCAGCAGCAGCAGCAGCAGCAGCAGCAGCAGCAGCAGCAGCAGCAGCAGCAGCAGCAGCAGCAGCAGCAGCAGCAGCAGCAGCAGCAGCAGCAGCAGCAGCAGCAGCAGCAGCAGCAGCAGCAGCAGCAGCAGCAGCAGCAGCAGCAGCAGCAGCAGCAGCAGCAGCAGCAGCAGCAGCAGCAGCAGCAGCAGCAGCAGCAGCAGCAGCAGCAGCAGCAGCAGCAGCAGCAGCAGCAGCAGCAGCAGCAGCAGCAGCAGCAGCAGCAGCAGCAGCAGCAGCAGCAGCAGCAGCAGCAGCAGCAGCAGCAGCAGCAGCAGCAGCAGCAGCAGCAGCAGCAGCAGCAGCAGCAGCAGCAGCAGCAGCAGCAGCAGCAGCAGCAGCAGCAGCAGCAGCAGCAGCAGCAGCAGCAGCAGCAGCAGCAGCAGCAGCAGCAGCAGCAGCAGCAGCAGCAGCAGCAGCAGCAGCAGCAGCAGCAGCAGCAGCAGCAGCAGCAGCAGCAGCAGCAGCAGCAGCAGCAGCAGCAGCAGCAGCAGCAGCAGCAGCAGCAGCAGCAGCAGCAGCAGCAGCAGCAGCAGCAGCAGCAGCAGCAGCAGCAGCAGCAGCAGCAGCAGCAGCAGCAGCAGCAGCAGCAGCAGCAGCAGCAGCAGCAGCAGCAGCAGCAGCAGCAGCAGCAGCAGCAGCAGCAGCAGCAGCAGCAGCAGCAGCAGCAGCAGCAGCAGCAGCAGCAGCAGCAGCAGCAGCAGCAGCAGCAGCAGCAGCAGCAGCAGCAGCAGCAGCAGCAGCAGCAGCAGCAGCAGCAGCAGCAGCAGCAGCAGCAGCAGCAGCAGCAGCAGCAGCAGCAGCAGCAGCAGCAGCAGCAGCAGCAGCAGCAGCAGCAGCAGCAGCAGCAGCAGCAGCAGCAGCAGCAGCAGCAGCAGCAGCAGCAGCAGCAGCAGCAGCAGCAGCAGCAGCAGCAGCAGCAGCAGCAGCAGCAGCAGCAGCAGCAGCAGCAGCAGCAGCAGCAGCAGCAGCAGCAGCAGCAGCAGCAGCAGCAGCAGCAGCAGCAGCAGCAGCAGCAGCAGCAGCAGCAGCAGCAGCAGCAGCAGCAGCAGCAGCAGCAGCAGCAGCAGCAGCAGCAGCAGCAGCAGCAGCAGCAGCAGCAGCAGCAGCAGCAGCAGCAGCAGCAGCAGCAGCAGCAGCAGCAGCAGCAGCAGCAGCAGCAGCAGCAGCAGCAGCAGCAGCAGCAGCAGCAGCAGCAGCAGCAGCAGCAGCAGCAGCAGCAGCAGCAGCAGCAGCAGCAGCAGCAGCAGCAGCAGCAGCAGCAGCAGCAGCAGCAGCAGCAGCAGCAGCAGCAGCAGCAGCAGCAGCAGCAGCAGCAGCAGCAGCAGCAGCAGCAGCAGCAGCAGCAGCAGCAGCAGCAGCAGCAGCAGCAGCAGCAGCAGCAGCAGCAGCAGCAGCAGCAGCAGCAGCAGCAGCAGCAGCAGCAGCAGCAGCAGCAGCAGCAGCAGCAGCAGCAGCAGCAGCAGCAGCAGCAGCAGCAGCAGCAGCAGCAGCAGCAGCAGCAGCAGCAGCAGCAGCAGCAGCAGCAGCAGCAGCAGCAGCAGCAGCAGCAGCAGCAGCAGCAGCAGCAGCAGCAGCAGCAGCAGCAGCAGCAGCAGCAGCAGCAGCAGCAGCAGCAGCAGCAGCAGCAGCAGCAGCAGCAGCAGCAGCAGCAGCAGCAGCAGCAGCAGCAGCAGCAGCAGCAGCAGCAGCAGCAGCAGCAGCAGCAGCAGCAGCAGCAGCAGCAGCAGCAGCAGCAGCAGCAGCAGCAGCAGCAGCAGCAGCAGCAGCAGCAGCAGCAGCAGCAGCAGCAGCAGCAGCAGCAGCAGCAGCAGCAGCAGCAGCAGCAGCAGCAGCAGCAGCAGCAGCAGCAGCAGCAGCAGCAGCAGCAGCAGCAGCAGCAGCAGCAGCAGCAGCAGCAGCAGCAGCAGCAGCAGCAGCAGCAGCAGCAGCAGCAGCAGCAGCAGCAGCAGCAGCAGCAGCAGCAGCAGCAGCAGCAGCAGCAGCAGCAGCAGCAGCAGCAGCAGCAGCAGCAGCAGCAGCAGCAGCAGCAGCAGCAGCAGCAGCAGCAGCAGCAGCAGCAGCAGCAGCAGCAGCAGCAGCAGCAGCAGCAGCAGCAGCAGCAGCAGCAGCAGCAGCAGCAGCAGCAGCAGCAGCAGCAGCAGCAGCAGCAGCAGCAGCAGCAGCAGCAGCAGCAGCAGCAGCAGCAGCAGCAGCAGCAGCAGCAGCAGCAGCAGCAGCAGCAGCAGCAGCAGCAGCAGCAGCAGCAGCAGCAGCAGCAGCAGCAGCAGCAGCAGCAGCAGCAGCAGCAGCAGCACAGCAGCAGCAGCAGCAGCAGCAG
>JASKMD010000026.1:2221921-2246464 GCA_030144725.1 Haematococcus lacustris | reverse complement strand
CAGCAGCAGCAGCAGCAGCAGCAGCAGCAGCAGCAGCAGCAGCAGCAGCAGCAGCAGCAGCAGCAGCAGCAGCAGCAGCAGCAGCAGCAGCAGCAGCAGCAGCAGCAGCAGCAGCAGCAGCAGCAGCAGCAGCAGCAGCAGCAGCAGCAGCAGCAGCAGCAGCAGCAGCAGCAGCAGCAGCAGCAGCAGCAGCAGCAGCAGCAGCAGCAGCAGCAGCAGCAGCAGCAGCAGCAGCAGCAGCAGCAGCAGCAGCAGCAGCAGCAGCAGCAGCAGCAGCAGCAGCAGCAGCAGCAGCAGCAGCAGCAGCAGCAGCAGCAGCAGCAGCAGCAGCAGCAGCAGCAGCAGCAGCAGCAGCAGCAGCAGCAGCAGCAGCAGCAGCAGCAGCAGCAGCAGCAGCAGCAGCAGCAGCAGCAGCAGCAGCAGCAGCAGCAGCAGCAGCAGCAGCAGCAGCAGCAGCAGCAGCAGCAGCAGCAGCAGCAGCAGCAGCAGCAGCAGCAGCAGCAGCAGCAGCAGCAGCAGCAGCAGCAGCAGCAGCAGCAGCAGCAGCAGCAGCAGCAGCAGCAGCAGCAGCAGCAGCAGCAGCAGCAGCAGCAGCAGCAGCAGCAGCAGCAGCAGCAGCAGCAGCAGCAGCAGCAGCAGCAGCAGCAGCAGCAGCAGCAGCAGCAGCAGCAGCAGCAGCAGCAGCAGCAGCAGCAGCAGCAGCAGCAGCAGCAGCAGCAGCAGCAGCAGCAGCAGCAGCAGCAGCAGCAGCAGCAGCAGCAGCAGCAGCAGCAGCAGCAGCAGCAGCAGCAGCAGCAGCAGCAGCAGCAGCAGCAGCAGCAGCAGCAGCAGCAGCAGCAGCAGCAGCAGCAGCAGCAGCAGCAGCAGCAGCAGCAGCAGCAGCAGCAGCAGCAGCAGCAGCAGCAGCAGCAGCAGCAGCAGCAGCAGCAGCAGCAGCAGCAGCAGCAGCAGCAGCAGCAGCAGCAGCAGCAGCAGCAGCAGCAGCAGCAGCAGCAGCAGCAGCAGCAGCAGCAGCAGCAGCAGCAGCAGCAGCAGCAGCAGCAGCAGCAGCAGCAGCAGCAGCAGCAGCAGCAGCAGCAGCAGCAGCAGCAGCAGCAGCAGCAGCAGCAGCAGCAGCAGCAGCAGCAGCAGCAGCAGCAGCAGCAGCAGCAGCAGCAGCAGCAGCAGCAGCAGCAGCAGCAGCAGCAGCAGCAGCAGCAGCAGCAGCAGCAGCAGCAGCAGCAGCAGCAGCAGCAGCAGCAGCAGCAGCAGCAGCAGCAGCAGCAGCAGCAGCAGCAGCAGCAGCAGCAGCAGCAGCAGCAGCAGCAGCAGCAGCAGCAGCAGCAGCAGCAGCAGCAGCAGCAGCAGCAGCAGCAGCAGCAGCAGCAGCAGCAGCAGCAGCAGCAGCAGCAGCAGCAGCAGCAGCAGCAGCAGCAGCAGCAGCAGCAGCAGCAGCAGCAGCAGCAGCAGCAGCAGCAGCAGCAGCAGCAGCAGCAGCAGCAGCAGCAGCAGCAGCAGCAGCAGCAGCAGCAGCAGCAGCAGCAGCAGCAGCAGCAGCAGCAGCAGCAGCAGCAGCAGCAGCAGCAGCAGCAGCAGCAGCAGCAGCAGCAGCAGCAGCAGCAGCAGCAGCAGCAGCAGCAGCAGCAGCAGCAGCAGCAGCAGCAGCAGCAGCAGCAGAAGCAGCAGCAGCAGCAGCAGCAGAAGCAGTGGCAGCAGCAGAAGCAGTGGCAGCAGCAGCAGCAGCAGCAGCAGCAGCAGCAGCAGTGGCAGCAGCAGCAGCAGCAGCAGCAGCAGCAGCAGCAGCAGCAGCAGCAGCAGCAGCAGCAGCAGCAGCAGCAGCAGCAGCAGCAGCAGCAGCAGCAGAAGCAGCAGCAGCAGCAGCAGCAGCAGCAGAAGCAGCAGCAGCAGCAGAAGCAGCAGCAGCAGCAGAAGCAGCAGCAGTGGCAAATAATTGCAGCAGATACGGCCACAGGCGCAGGACTGGCAAAGGCAGTATCCACAGTGCCTGCTACGCCAAAACAATGAGCAGCAGTGGTGGCGGCAGCAGCTGCTTTTACAGCAGCAAAGGGTCAGGCCCAAGGCCTCAACTAACTAGCATTGCTGGACAACCTTGGAGGTGACAACATTGCTAGAGAACACCCCACTAGCCTATATGCAATGCATGCCAGGCTGTGGATAGGATAAACATGGGGACAAAATCATATGAGAGTGCATGGCTGCATAGCTGCACCCATTTAGTGTATGCCCATGCAGTGTATGCAGCCGTGCTACCCATGTTCCTGGCCATACCTACCATGAAGAAGTTTTTCAGCTGAAAACTCTTGTACTTCATGCCAGGGCTGCTTAGCGGGCGCCACTGCTGCTGCTGCCAGCGCTGCAGCATGAACAGCACCATCTTGCGGAACTCCAAGCTGCCGGCGGTGTCCATGATGGTGTGAGCAGATGCCACGTTCATTATGCTCTGCAGTGGCAGCAGCAGCAGCAGCAGCATTAGCAATGGTGGGAGCAGCAGCAGCAATGGCAGCAGCAGCCGCAGCAGTAGCCGTCGATGCCACCGCCACTGCCGCAGTCATGTTCACAACAAGAGCAGAAGCTAGGTTTCTGCTGCAGGAGGTTTGCGTTTACAAAGGGTTGAACCCGGGGCTGGCAGCAGCACTACCAGCAGCTAGACACTGGACTACCCGCTTTGATGACGTAAAGCTGTATACTCACGGCCGGCTGCACACCAGTGTAGTTGCCTTTTGTTTGCCCATATGCATAACTCATAGCTCAATCACCTAACAGCATCAGTACCCGGGGCTGGCATCAGTACCCGGGGCTGGCTGGGGAGCATCAGTACCCGGGGCTGGCAGCAGCACAGCACATGTTGAGCAGTAGGCCCACATCTGACTGGGTTGGCAGCAGCACAGGCAGCAGGGTCCGTGCATGCACTTGCCCCTTCCCTTGCCCCTTCCCTTGCCCCTTCCCTTGCCCCGTCCCTTGCCCCGTCCCTTGCCCCTTCCCTTGCCCCGTCCCTTGCCCCGTCCCTTGCCCCTTCCCTTGCCCCGTCCCTTGCCCCGTCCCTTGCCCCGTCCCTTGCCCCGTCCCTTGCCCCGTCCCTTGCCCCGTCCCTTGCCCCGTCCCTTGCCCCGTCCCTTGCCCCGTCCCTTGCCCCGTCCCTTGCCCCGTCCCTTGCCCCGTCCCTTGCCCCGTCCCTTGCCCCGTCCCTTGCCCCGTCCCTTGCCCCGTCCCTTGCCCCGTCCCTTGCCCCGTCCCTTGCCCCGTCCCTTGCCCCGTCCCTTGCCCCGTCCCTTGCCCCGTCCCTTGCCCCTTCCCTTGCCCCGTCCCTTGCCCCGTCCCTTGCCCCGTCCCTTGCCCCGTCCCTTGCCCCGTCCCTTGCCCCGTCCCTTGCCCCTTCCCTTGCCCCGTCCCTTGCCCCGTCCCTTGCCCCGTCCCTTGCCCCTTCCCTTGCCCCTTCCCTTGCCCCGTCCCTTGCCCCGTCCCTTGCCCCTTCCCTTGCCCCGTCCCTTGCCCCGTCCCTTGCCCCGTCCCTTGCCCCGTCCCTTGCCCCGTCCCTTGCCCCGTCCCTTGCCCCGTCCCTTGCCCCGTCCCTTGCCCCGTCCCTTGCCCCGTCCCTTGCCCCGTCCCTTGCCCCGTCCCTTGCCCCGTCCCTTGCCCCGTCCCTTGCCCCGTCCCTTGCCCCTTCCCTTGCCCCGTCCCTTGCCCCGTCCCTTGCCCCGTCCCTTGCCCCGTCCCTTGCCCCGTCCCTTGCCCCGTCCCTTGCCCCGTCCCTTGCCCCGTCCCTTGCCCCGTCCCTTGCCCCGTCCCTTGCCCCGTCCCTTGCCCCGTCCCTTGCCCCGTCCCTTGCCCCGTCCCTTGCCCCGTCCCTTGCCCCGTCCCTTGCCCCGTCCCTTGCCCCGTCCCTTGCCCCGTCCCTTGCCCCGTCCCTTGCCCCGTCCCTTGCCCCGTCCCTTGCCCCGTCCCTTGCCCCGTCCCTTGCCCCGTCCCTTGCCCCGTCCCTTGCCCCGTCCCTTGCCCCGTCCCTTGCCCCTTCCCTTGCCCCTTCCCTTGCCCCTTCCCTTGCCCCTTCCCTTGCCCCTTCCCTTGCCCCTTCCCTTGCCCCTTCCCTTGCCCCTTCCCTTGCCCCTTCCCTTGCCCCTTCCCTTGCCCCTTCCCTTGCCCCTTCCCTTGCCCCTTCCCTTGCCCCTTCCCTTGCCCCTTCCCTTGCCCCTTCCCTTGCCCCTCCCTTGCCCCTTCCCTTGCCCCTCCCTTGCCCCTTCCCTTGCCCCTTCCCTTGCCCCTTCCCTTGCCCCTTCCCTTGCCCCTTCCCTTGCCCCTTCCCTTGCCCCTTCCCTTGCCCCTTCCCTTGCCCCTTCCCTTGCCCCTTCCCTTGCCCCTTCCCTTGCCCCGTCCCTTGCCCCGTCCCTTGCCCCGTCCCTTGCCCCGTCCCTTGCCCCGTCCCTTGCCCCGTCCCTTGCCCCGTCCCTTGCCCCGTCCCTTGCCCCGTCCCTTGCCCCTTCCCTTGCCCCTTCCCTTGCCCCTTCCTTGCCCCTTCCCTTGCCCCGTCCCTTGCCCCGTCCCTTGCCCCGTCCCTTGCCCCGTCCCTTGCCCCGTCCCTTGCCCCGTCCCTTGCCCCGTCCCTTGCCCCGTCCCTTGCCCCGTCCCTTGCCCCGTCCCTTGCCCCGTCCCTTGCCCCGTCCCTTGCCCCGTCCCTTGCCCCGTCCCTTGCCCCGTCCCTTGCCCCGTCCCTTGCCCCGTCCCTTGCCCCGTCCCTTGCCCCGTCCCTTGCCCCGTCCCTTGCCCCGTCCCTTGCCCCGTCCCTTGCCTCTTCCCTTGCCCCTTCCCTTGCCCCTTCCCTTGCCCCTTCCCTTGCCCCTTCCCTTGCCCCTCCCTTGCCCCTTCCCTTGCCCCTTCCCTTGCCCCTTCCCTTGCCCCTTCCCTTGCCCCTTCCCTTGCCCCTTCCCTTGCCCCTTCCCTTGCCCCTTCCCTTGCCCCTTCCCTTGCCGCTTCCCTTGCCCCTTCCCTTGCCCCTTCCCTTGCCCCTTCCCTTGCCCCTTCCCTTGCCCCTTCCCTTGCCCCTTCCCTTGCCCCTTCCCTTGCCCCTTCCCTTGCCCCTTCCCTTGCCCCTTCCCTTGCCCCTTCCCTTGCCCCTTCCCTTGCCCCTCCCGTGCCCCTCCCCTTGCCCCTTCCCTTGCCCCTTCCCTTGCCCCTTCCCTTGCCCCTTCCCTTGCCCCTTCCCTTGCCCCTTCCCTTGCCCCTTCCCTTGCCCCGTCCCTTGCCCCTTCCCTTGCCCCGTCCCTTCCCTGCACACCCCTTTACTACAACCTAGCTACACATCATGACACCATGCTACACATTTGATGACAGCTACACAATTTGATGACTTGAAACTATAGGCTGACACCAGGGTTCACACCCAGCCTCACAACCCATTGCATCCCGTATACTATGATGAACAGGGAAGGGACCCCAGTTCAAACCCTGGCAATTCCACAGGGGCGCGGGCTCACCTGCTCTGACACCTGGTCCAGCCCCCTGCGGGCCAGCTCTGAGCCCAGCGCCTCCACCACGCTGCGGCTCACAGGGCCTGGGAGTACTCACAGGTCAACACAGAGTACACATACAGCAGTCAGTGTAAACACAGAGTACACATACAGCAGTCGGTGTAAACACAGCCACACAGACAGCAGTCAGTGTAAACACAGCCACACAGGGGGCAGGCTGGTGCCGCCGTCGGTTTGGGCAGTTGGGCATTAGGCATTCTCACACCACCACCAATGAGCACACAGTGCCACACACTATACAATGCTTCTCTTCTCTCAATCTTCTTTCCCTAATCATCCTACCGTGAACATACAACAGTGGGCAGCAGCAGCAGCACATTGGGCATCACCAAGAGCACCAGTCTAGAGTCCACACACAAGCAGCAGCAGGTCATGGTGGTGGCAGGCCCACCTGAGTACAGGCAGGCGCAGCTAGTGGCCACGCTGCCAATGTCCTGGTCTGTCAGCTGGGGCAGCAGCCCGGGCAAAAGCTGCAGCAGGCAGGCAGACAGGCCACATGCACCGTGTGGATCACAAGTGCACAGGCTACACCAGGGGGTAGGGTGGACAGGGGTGTGGGCCCACACTGTGGGGAATGAGGTGGGTGAATGGAGGGGTGCCCGCACCGTATTGGCCATGTGCACAGGCTACAACAGGCAACGGGGTCATGAACAGCTGGAGAGCAGGGTCGGCAAGGTCTTGGCCCGGAGCCAGGGCCAGCTCATGAGCATGTTGCCTCTTGTGCCTAGCCGCCCAGCCCCTGCCCAGGCCCTGTCCCGGGGCAGCGCTCTGTGCTCCCTGCCCCTGCCCATGTTCCTTCAGCCGCTGTTGCTGCCCAGCAGGGCAGCTCACCGGCCCGCCAGGCATGCAGAGGCACCAGGCAGGCACCAAGATGGCTTTGCGTTGTGAACCGTGAACAACAACAGCCTGGGCAGAGGTCAGCCAGGACAGGATGGGCCAAGGCTGCGATGTATCAAGGCTCACTACACATCATGTGTGGCAGCAGGCAGGGCGGGGGGGCTTGCGGTGTGGAGTGGCTGTGGATCACCCCACCTGGCTGATGCAGGTCAGCAGTTCCGGGCTCTTCAACCTTAGCCTCATGCAAGCACGGGCCACGTTGCCGATGACCTGGCTATCAGAGGTGGTGGCCTGCTCCGCCACGCCACGCACAAAGTCCAGCAGCACGGTGACGAGGCCACCTGCGCGACCGACAGTCAGTGCTGCGACCCAGTCAGTGCTGCCAGTGATGCGGCTGGCTGTCAGCTGTCAGCTAACGATACACATGTCATGTTTGCGCGCTGAAGATATTGCAAAGAAGTAGCCAGAGCAAGCAAGGCTGGCAGGGATAGGGTCGGCTGTCTTTTGCCCAGCGCCAGCTTAAAGAGTATGAGCCAGCATAGTGGCTGCCTGGCTACAAAGCATTAGCAGGCCCTGCATCAACATGGCGCAGTGTTGGTAGGAATGGTGGCGGCTGTCCGGTGCTGGGTGTTTTAACGGTTTAGGCCAACCAGGCAGGCAGGCAGGCAGGCAGGCAGGCAGGCAGGCAGGCAGGCAGGCAGGCAGGCAGGCAGGCAGGCAGGCAGGCAGGCAGGCAGGCAGGCAGGCAGGCAGGCAGGCAGGCAGGCAGGCAGGCAGGCAGGCAGGCAGGCAGGCAGGCAGGCAGGCAGGCAGGCAGGCAGGCAGGCAGGCAGGCAGGCAGGCAGGCAGGCAGGCAGGCAGGCAGGCAGGCAGGCAGGCAGGCAGGCAGGCAGGCAGGCAGGCAGGCAGGCAGGCAGGCAGGCAGGCAGGCAGGCAGGCAGGCAGGCAGGCAGGCAGGCAGGCAGGCAGGCAGGCAGGCAGGCAGGCAGGCAGGCAGGCAGGCAGGCAGGCAGGCAGGCAGGCAGGCAGGCAGGCAGGCAGGCAGGCAGGCAGGCAGGCAGGCAGGCAGCCCTCCACAAGCACGCTGTCCAAGGTGCCTGCCTGGTGCTGGCTGTTGAGCATCAGCAGGCCCTGCACGGCGCTGTGTCGCTGGTAATGGTGGGGGCTGTCCACTGCTGTCCTGTGGTTCATCAGGATCAAGATGAACTGCTGCACCCACCCGGGCGGTCTTCACCTGCATCTTCTGGCACAGTCACAGGAACCAGGACACTGCTGCTGCACCCACCCGGGCGGTCAATGTGCCACACAGCCCCAGCTTCTGCCTCTTCTTCGTGGCGGCCTGCTGCACCCTGGGTGCCTGGGGGGTGGGGCAGGGGCTGGGGTAAGCGGGGCAGGGGGATGGTTGTGAAGCGGGTGTAGTCCAAGGTGTCAGAGAAGGTGGCGGGGCACACGGTACGGGCCCCTGCACACGCAGGGTGGGGGCAGGGGAGAGCAAAGAGGCCAGGGGGGAGGCAATAGGCCAGGGGCTGCAGGCCAGGGAAAGGGAAAGAGGGGAGGGGGGGGGGCACATGCCAGGGAGGGGTGCAGGCCAGGGGGGCTATGGAAGCTGGGACCGTGATTTCCTCGCGCAGGGGGTCAGGTGCTGTGGCATCATGACTATGACCATGGCCATGAAGGGGCGCACAGGGCGCAGGGGGGCACAGGGCAGGGTGCAGGGGCTAGGGCACAGGCTAGGGCACTGGGCGCAGGGGCTAGGGCGCAGGGGCTAGGACACAGGGTGCACAGGGCAGGGCGTGGCCGCCAAGGTGGAGGTGACGAGGCTGAGGCCCCAGTTGAGGTGGCTGCTCACAGCCGCCGCCGCCGCAGCCGCCGCCGCAGCAGAAGACTACTCCAGCTGAGCCAGCGTGCATGAAGGGAGGAGGCGCCGCTAATGGGGGCGTGCTAGGGGCGCACGCTAAGGGCGGCACGCCAAGGGGCGCGCCAAGGGGCTTGGGGGCGCTCCAAGGGGCGCAAGCTGAGGGCGGCGCGGGCTGCTTCCTCAACCTCCCTCACAGCAGCAGCAGGGCCCATGACCCTACATCCCGCCTTGACGGTCTTGGCAGGCCTACTCGAAGTGGAGGCTGGAGCAAGGACCTTTCCTGGAACTGAGTGTGATGGTCAATGCCAGCAGGGAGTGTAATCAGATGTGTGACTCACCCGTGGCGGGAAAGAGCAGCTCCAGCTTAGGGGGCGGGGGCGGGGGCCACCTCCATGTTGCACTCATGCGCTCAGCGGCTGGGTCTCCAGGGCGATCCCCTGCTGCTGCCCCACCCCTAGCTGCCACCCCAACCCCCACGACGCGGGCAGCCGCCCCTTGTGGCCCAAACCACGCGTGCTGCTTGTCAGCGGTCGAGCCCACCTCCTGTCCTCCACTGCGGAGGGTGGAGGCACGGGAGCCCTTCTGCGTGCCCTCATACCCTGCCTGCCCTGTCTGTCCTGCCTGGCTCAACGACTGGCTTGGCGGGGTATGCTGCTGCTGCTGCTGCTGCTGCTGCTGTTGCTCCCCCCCATGGATCTCCACCCCCTCCTCGTCCATCCCCTCCCCAGCTACCCTCACCCTCTTTGGCTCAGACAGACCCACGGCCAGCCCCAGGTCACCCAGCTTCTGCCTAGCTTCCCGCAGCTGCTGTTCAGCCGCCAGCACGAGGGTGCACATGGCCGGGGTGCTGAGGGACTGCGCAAACAGGACATTGCTGGTGGCCAGCTGGCCGTAGGCCCACAGCACGTTGCTGATCAGGCTGAGGGGCAGCTTGTGGCGAAGGGAGTGCAGGGCCAGGGTGGAGTAGACCAGGGGTGTGGGCGGGTCGTCATAGTGCAGTCGACCCAGGCAGTGCACCAGCATGGCAGCTGCATGGGGGGCGGTGAGGGGCAGCTGGGCTAGGATGGGGGGGAGGATTTGGCTTGCCAGGTGCCTGCGCAGTCAAGGGGTCAGTGTCAGGATGGGAGCAGGATCAAGTCGAGGTCGAGGTCGAGGTCGAGGTCGAGGTCGAGGTCGAGGTCGGGGTCGAGGTCGAGGTCGAGGTCGAGGTCGGGGTCGAGGTCGAGGTCGAGGTCGAGGTCGAGGTCGAGGTCGAGGTCAAGGTCGGGGTTGAGGTCGAGGTCGAGGTCGAGGTCGAGGTCGAGGTCGAGGTCGAGGTCGAGGTCGAGGTCGGGGTCAAGGTCGAGGTCGAGGTCAAGGTCGAGGTCGAGGTCGGGGTCAAGGTCGAGGTCGAGGTCGAGGTCAGGGTCGAGGTCGAGGTCGAGGTCGACAATTGTCCCTCGCTGGGCACTGGGCTCAATCAACGATTCTGTCAAAGACTGGACTGGTCTAACCAATACATCGCTCACCCCTGGTCACTCCCTGCCTCTCACCCCTGATCACTCCCTACCTCCCACCCCTGGTCACTCCATGCCTCTCACTTTCGTTCTCCTGGCGTCATCCACAAGGGGGGTGCGCTGGCCAGCCCAGTCAGCAGATTGAGCATTGGGCGATCCAGCGTGAAGTGATGTGGTTTGCAGGCAGCAAGCTGCAGCACGGCAACTCAAGGGCCGGCAGCTCAGGCTAGGCCAGGCTTGTGCAGGGCACAGCTAAGCAAAGCATGGCAGGCACAGCTCTGCTGCAGTGTCAGCATGGTATTGTGCCCTGGCCCTGCCCCTGGCCCTGCCCCTTGTCCTTGCCCCTTGCCTTTGCCCTTGCCCTTGCCCTTGCCCTTGCCCTTGCCCTTGCCCTTGCCCTTGCCCTTGCCCTTGCCCTTGCCCTTGCCCTTGCCCTTGCCCTTGCCCTTGCCCTTGCCCTTGCCCTTGCCCTTGCCCTTGCCCTTGCCCTTGCCCTTGCCCCGGCCCACCTACTTGCCTGGCAGGCATTCCTCGCAGCCTCCCCAAAGACCCCCAGGTCATCCCCTCCATTCAGCTTGGTCCCCAGTTTGCCCAATGACCACACTAGGATTTGTAGGGAGTGGGCAGGGTTGCCTGCACTAGGCTGCAAGCCACCACCAGCGCCACAGCGGCCGACAGCATCAGCAACACGCGCGACAAGACCAGCAATAGCATCAGCTTCAAGACCAGCATGGTCGTCAGTGACAGCACAGGTCGTCACAAGTCACAAGTCGTCAGTGACAGCACACGCAGCAGCACACGCAGCAGCATCAGAGACAGCACCAGCAGCAACAGGGCTTGTAAGCACATCAGTGTGTGTCTTGCAGACATGGTGACGGGTGAATGGACCAGCACAGGCAGTCAAGCCAGATCATGTCAGAGCAGGAGCTGAGAGTAATACAGCATGGGAAGGCAGTCAGCAGATGTAAAGAAGGCAGCAGGGTGAAGGGCAAACAGGCTTGGGGCTAGGGTTGCAACTGGGTTAGTTTGAGGGGCAGGGTCAAGGTCGTAATCTGGGTGAGGGTGAGGGTGAGGGTGAGGGTGGGGGTGAGGGTGAGGGTGAGGGTGAGGGTGAGGGTGAGGGTGAGGGTGAGGGTGAGGGTGAGGGTGAGGGTGAGGGTGAGGGTGAGGGTGAGGGTGAGGGTGAGGGTGAGGGTGGGGGTGAGGGTGAGGGTGAGGGTGAGGGTGAGGGTGAGGGTGAGGGTGAGGGTGAGGGTGAGGGTGAGGGTGAGGGTGAGGGTGAGGGTGAGGGTGAGGGTGAGGGTGAGGGTGAGGGTGAGGGTGAGGGTGAGGGTGAGGGTGAGGGTGAGGGTGAGGGTGAGGGTGAGGGTGAGGGTGAGGGTGAGGGTGAGGGTGAGGGTGAGGGTGAGGGTGAGGGTGAGGGTGAGGGTGAGGGTGAGGGTGAGGGTGAGGGTGAGGGTGAGGGTGAGGGTGAGGGTGAGGGTGAGGGTGAGGGTGAGGGTGAGGGTGAGGGTGAGGGTGAGGGTGAGGGTGAGGGTGAGGGTGAGGGTGAGGGTGAGGGTGAGGGTGAGGGTGAGGGTGAGGGTGAGGGTGAGGGTCAGACCTGGATGAGGGCAAAGGAGTCCCTGGCTGTATGCTCCAGCACCAGCTTGCCCAGGGCGGTGCTGTGGGGTACATGCTCCACACGCGCAAACGCCCACAGCAGGCTGCTTACCTGGACAGGCAGCCCCGCCATCATGTTCAAACCACTGACCATATCAGGAAGCGTATGCAGAACGGAGGAGAAAGAGAAGGGGGTGAGGAGAGCAGGGAGCTGAGAACACAGATGGTTAAAGGTGGTTGAAGGGGCTACGAGGCATGGAAGGTGAAAGGAGCTGGGGTGTGGAAGAAGAGGGGTGGGGCTGCCCCAGTCACATAGCCTGAATCCCTCTCCCCCATGGGCTGACTGCCATCAGCTGACCCCCCGCCCCACCCCCCCATGGCCCACACCTTCCCACATGGCCCACACCCATGTTGCTGACAGGCAAGGCTAAGCAGCCTGCCACCAGACCAGTGGCCATTCCCAGCTTGAAGCTTCAACATCAAACCCTCTATCACTATTCCACGTGGCAGACCGTGTGCATGAAGAGCAAGCGGGGTGCATGTGTTGGGGTTAGGGAGCTCATCAAGGTGGGGGCAGTTGGGGTGGTTGAGGCGGTTGGAACGGTCGGTGCGGTTGCTGACCCGTGCGCCTGTGAGGAGGGGGACCAAGGGAGCCAGGCGGGAGGCCAGCTGCTCCATCAGATGCATGGTCTCACGCCGTAGCTCTGCTATGCTCTTGCTCTGTCCTGGTGAGCGGTTCCAGAACCGCGCGAGCTGCGCAACGCAGGAGTCGTCAGTGCCAGCTGCAGCAGCTTGAGCCCACGAGGCTGTGTCCTGGCGGAAATGGCATGTAATGATGATGGTGATGTGCCTGACCCATCTCCCTTGCCCTGCCCTGCCCTGCCTTCACCACCCACCCCACCCTACCCCCACCCTACCCCACCCACCCTACCCCACGCTGCCCTGCCAGTGCGCTCTGCCCCTACCTCAACCTGACCTGCCTCCATGCCATGGACCACGCTTGCCTGCCCCCTGCACCACCCCCCTGCTCCCCAGGCCCTGACCTGGGAGTTTGCATATGCCAGGCTAGCCACCTCCATCTGCTGCTCGTGTTTCACCACCACAGCCTGCACCGCCTTCAGGCTGTTGGCCCGGGTCAGCTCGCGCAGGATGGCATACTCTTGCGGGGAGAGCTGCGGGGCAGGCGGGGCGGCACACGCCTTGGTGGCCCCAGCCAACAGCCATGGCCACAACACACAGCTGCTAGCCCAGTCACGCCCCATCACCACCATCACCATCATCTCCATGACCATGACCATGGCTATGACCGTGACCTTCGCCATGGCCTTCGCCATGACCATCGCCATCACCATCATCGACATCATCACTGTATTCACCATCGCCATCACGCCCATCACCACCATGACCATGGCCATGACCATGACCATTACCAACATCATGCCTATCACCCTCACCATGCCCATCATCACCACCACCATCATTGCCATCGGTGCATGGCATTTGTCAATGTGCAGTCCATTAGGAAACCGCTGCGTTGCTGCAACACATTCTGCCCCTCGCATCTGCCTGCCCTGCAACCAGGACGGCAGCCAACTGCTGACGAGAGGGAGACTGCAGTTTGGGGCCAGCAGGTCATTCAGAGAGCAAAGCCTTTTCATGTCCAGGGCGACTACTTGGCAGTTTCAATCTATGAGCCTCGCTGCGTCCTCATCGTCTTTATAGTTGAGTATCTCATCATTGATGCATGTGGTGTGTGTAGTGCAGCAGTGCTGACAGGCTGATGCCGTATCATCCTCACCCTTATCCTCATTCCTCATCCAACGTTCACCTATCTGCATTGCTGCAACACTCTCATCCCATACACTCACAGACCAATGCCGTGTGATGCTGACGACGATGCTGACGATGCTGATGCTGCTGATGCTGATCCTGATGCTGATGCTGATGCTGATGCTGATCCCTGATGATGGTCCTGATGATGGTCCTGATGATGCTGATGAGGCACAGGGATGCAGCAAGGCAGGTTTCTACTCCCTGTTCTGACCAGGGCGCTGTCAAACCCCACCTTATCAAATGGTTGAGTGCCAGCTTGCTGCTGCTGCAGCTGCTGCTGCTGCCCTTGCTCCCACTGCTGTTGCTGCTGCTGCAGCTGCTGCTGCTTAGATTGCTGCTGCTCCTGCTGCTTAAATTGCTGCTGCTGCTGCTGCTGCTCCTGCTGCTTGAATTGCTGCTGCTGCTGCTGCTGCTGCTGCTGCTTAGATTGCTGCTGCTGCTGCTCCTGCTGCTGCCGCAGCTGCTGCCGCTGCTGCTGCTGCAGCTGCTGCTGCTTATATTGCTGCTGCTCCTGCTGCTTAGATTGCTGCTGCTGCTGCTGCTGCTGCTGCTGCTGCTGCTGCTGCTGCTGCTGCTTAGATTGCTGCTGCTGCTGCTGCTGCTGCTGCTGCTGCTTAGATTGCTGCTGCTGCTGCTGCTGCTGCTGCTGCTTAGATTGCTGTTGCTGCTGCTGCTGCTTAGATTGCTGTTGCTGCTGCTGCTGCTGCTGCTGCTGCTGCTGCTGCTTAGATTGCTGCTGCTCCTGCTGCTGCTGCTGCTGCTTAGATTGCTGCTGCTGCTGGTTAGATTGCTGCTGCTGCTGCTGCTGCTGCTGCTTAGCTTGCTGCTGCTGCTGCTGCTGCTGCTTAGCTTGCTGCTGCTGCTGCTTAGGTTGCTGCTGCTCCTGCTGCTTAAATCGCTGCTGCTGCTGCTGCTGCTGCTGCTTAGATTGCTGCTGCTGCTGCTGCTGCTGCTGGTGCTGCTGCTCCTGCTGCTTACATTGCTGCTGCTGCTGCTGCTGCTGCTGCTGCTGCTGCTGCTTCTTAGCTTGCTGCTGCTGCTGCTGCTGCTGCTTAGGTTGCTGCTGCTCCTGCTGCTTAGATTGCTGCTCCTTTTGCTTAGATTGCTGCTGCTGCTGCTTAAATTGCTGCTGCTGCTGCTGCTGCTGCTGCTGCTCAAGTGGCTTACGGGCGTGAGGCGACTCATGCTGGCGTGAGGGCAATGAAGCCAAGTGCCGCTGCTGCACCTGGGGCAGTCCCTGGTTGCTGAGCTGTGTCTGATGTGGTGTGAACACGGTGGGAGGTGGGAGGACAAAGCCTGCTTCAGCCAACGGTCGGGGTGTCAGGGGCTGTGGCCTGAGGGGCCAATGATGTGTTTGAAGGGAAAGCTCCTGCCCTGGTCGAGGCTGCTGTGGGCCTGAGGCTGATGGGGGGAGCTGGCTAGCAAGTGAGGCTGGTTTAGCAAGGCTGGCTGCAGGGGCTGGGGCTAGGGTCGGGGCTGGGGCTGGGGCTGGGGCTGGGGCTGGGGCTGGGGCTGGGGCTGGGGCTGGGGCTGGGGCTGGGGCTGGGGCTGGGGCTGGGGCTGGGGCTGGGGCTGGGGCTGGGGCTGGGGCTGGGGCTGGGGCCAGGCTCAGCTCAAGAGGGGTCTGCACAGTAGCCGTTGCCACACTACTGCCTGCTAGGGGTATGGCGTGGTGAGCATCCTGGTTTACCAGAGTGGTCATGGCAGTTGGTGTGGCTGCGGCAGTTGTGGCATTGGGGTCGACAGAGCAGGGCTCAGGTGGCCAAGTAGGGTTGGCCGTCCCCCTCACCCACCTCTGGCTTACCCCAGCCACCCCCTCTGCCATCCCCCAGATGCCGGCCACGCCCCTGCTCTGCCCCACTGCCTCAGCTGCTTTCTCCATCTGACCCTGTTGCCCCCCTTGACTAAGTACTGCTGGAGCGGCAGTGGCAGCGATAGGGGCAGTTTCTGCTCCTGGCCACCCGCCCCCTGGTAGTCTGCTGCTGCCCAGCAGAGGTTGCGGCTGCAGGTGCTGCAGCTGGGCGCCAAAGGCAGCAGCAGCAGTCAGGGAACCCAGGGGGCTTGCATGCTGCTGCCCACTGGAGGCCTTGCCAGTCGGCCCACTCTTGCGCCTGGTCTGCCACAAGTGCTGCCGCAGCGCACGGGCGGCTGCCCAGTCGCGGCCCCCGCGGCCTGGGCTTGCGCGCACCGCATGCAGCTTGGTGCGGCTGGCTTGGATATGGCGCAGAAGGCTCAGGGTGCTTTCAAAATTGTGCGGGCGTGGGGGTAGAACCTGGGATCTCATGTTGGTGGGGGTGAGGTCCTGGGTGGCATCCAGGGGGGATGGCTGCTGCTGCTGCTGCTGGGTGGGAGTTGAGCGAGAGTCAGGGTGGGGGGGCGACTGCTGCTGCTGGCGAGCCTGTCGGCGAAGCACTGGGGCTAGGGTGCTGGCCACGGACATTCCAGCACCACTGCTACTGCCTCCGCCGCTGCTGCCGCTGCCAATACTCATGCTGCTGCCACTGCCACTGCTGCTGCTGCTGCCATTGCTACTACCACGGCCATTGCCACTGGTACTGCTGCCGTTGATACAGCCACTACTGCTGCTGCTGCTACTGCTGCTGCTGGCACAGGCACTAGGGCTGGAGTAAGGTGTTACTGTGGGGGGCAGATGAGCAGCATGGGCTGCACTGGCCAGCATGTTTGAGGTAGAGGCAAAGCTGCAGTGGGATTGATGGGGGAGGGCTGTGAGCTGGTTGGAGACTACATCCTGCAGAGCGTCCTGCAAAACTTGCACAAAACACGTCGGTGTCATGCTACGATAGCCTGCCACGCTAAGCAGCTGCGGCTGCAAGTGAGTGTACCTCAAGACAGCTCAGCCGTCTCCGCCAGCCAAACATTAAGAGCCGGCGGAGTACCATCGGAGCAACAGCGAAGGCTCAATGCACGCTGTATGGCGCAGCTTAAGCCAGAAGGTCAAGCTGCGACTGTGCACAAATGTGAACATGTGAGAACGCAATATTGCGCTGTCAGAAGTTGTGCGTCTGAGGAAGCCGTTGTGTCGAAAAACTGTGCTGTCGATGCGCAGCTTTGCTCTGCGAACGGTCCAAACTCTATGCCTGCAAGCCGGGCGGTCTGAGCGGCTCCAGGAGGTTTGCACATCTCGCTGCATTGCGACAGCTGCTGCCCAGCCCGTGCAGCAGGGGGGCGCACTGGGCATCCTAGGAGTTGTGCTGGGCCTCAGCGCGCCCTTCATCTTAGCCCATGCTGACTCGCCTGCCAGCGCCAGAGGCTGGGAAGCTCCCTCCCAGCTGCAGACCAGACTTCTGGCTCCCTCTCGAGAGTCGAGCACAGCCAGGGAGACTCCCAGCGACATCAGCCTTAAGCAGCTCCTGGCTGCGGACCCCTCCTCCCTGACCGCAGTGCTGCTGGCCCTGCCTGCAGCAGTACTGCTGGGTCAGGCCGCCCCCCTGGGCCCCTCTGGCTTGCATGCCATCGCCACAGCATTGCCACCCGTCTCAGACCCCAGCAGCAGTTCAAGCAGTGTGGGCAGCAAGGGTCCTGCGGTGGACAGGACGGGCATATGGGGCAGCATGGCTGACTGGGAGGTGTGCTGCCTGGCCCGTGGGCTGGCGCTGCTGCTGGGGCCACAGCTGCAGGTGCGGGCTCCGCATGCTGCCACAGTGCGCCACAACCCCAGTATGGCCTAAGGATGAATGTGTGGGTGTGACTATCCGTGGCTGGTCTTTCTTCTGCTAGGCCCAACTCCACACCCAGCAGGGTTGAGGAGGAGGCTGTGGGAGCAGGTGCAGCTGCACTGGCACCCAGGGCTCAGCAGGGCCAGACTCCCCTTAGTTGCCAAGCAGAGCCAGGCACCTCCCTGACCCATGGATGCGACGCCCACCCCATGCATGCAAGAGGGTACTGCCGCCTGCCACAGGGGCTGCGGCCTGACGTCGTCAGTACCTTGCACACGCGGCTGGACGTGATGTGCGCCTCACGCAACGCCAGCTTGCATGACATCACATCCCTGGTGAGCCTGGCTGCCTGGCCTCTGCACCCCTTTGACACAGGGTGTTGGGTTTGTGGAAGGATGGGGGTCCCCCTCCCCCTCCCCCTCCCCCTCCCCCTCCCCCTCCCCCTCCCCCTCCCCCTCCCCCTCCCCCTCCCCCCTCCCCCTCCCCCTCCCCCTCCCCCTCCCCCTCCCCCTCCCCCTCCCCCTCCCCCTCCCCCTCCCCCTCCCCCTCCCCCTCCCCCTCCCCCTCCCCCTCCCCCTCCCCCTCCCCCTCCCCCTCCCCCTCCCCCTCCCCCTCCCCCTCCCCCTCCCCCTCCCCCTCCCCCTCCCCCTCCCCCTCCCCCTCCCCCTCCCCCTCCCCCTCCCCCTCCCCCCCCCCCTCCCCCTCCTGCCCCCTCTGACGATACCTCGTGGCAACATTGACGACAACATTAACCGGACTATGAATCAGACCTCCACAACCCTCTACCCCTGACCCATCTGCCTGTTAACCTGGTTGAACTGGCGCAGGCCTGGTCCTGTGCAGTGCTAGGCGGCGGCCTCAGCTCCCACCACCTGGCAGCAGTGAAGGCAGGGGTCACCTCCCAGGTACATGCTGCTGACGCATGGGGGGCTGGGTCTCCATGCTGCCTGGTGCCTAGAGTGCCATGCAAGGCCTCATCACAGTAGGAGGAGCTACTGGTGGCAAAGGCAGGCAGGCAGGCTGTCAGGGGCAGGAAGGCTGTCAGGGGCACAAGGTGTTGAGAGGGGTTGGGGCAGATCAGCCCTTCACACAGTGTCAGGCCAGTAGGGTTCACACCCACATTTACCTCTCTGCTCATTGCAGCACCTTGACCCTCACTAGGGGTGGTGTTTGGTCTGTGTGGAGTTATGTTCCCATGCACATGGCATGGCCGCCTTCCACCTGTGACAGGGCTATAGTCTAGAGTTGGCATGACAAACATGCACTGATTGTAAGCTGATGACAGCTGAAGGGGGGGCACATTACTGTGCCTCAGCAGGCTGCTGCTGCTGCTGCTGCTGCCGCTGCCGCTGCTGCTGGGCCTTGGGTGGCTGGTCTCGCAGCCGCTTGTAGCCCAAGTCTGGGTGCTCCTTGCCCTTGGCCGGCTGACTGCTCCTGGCAGCGCAGCATCTAGCAGCCTTGTAGGTCGGGAAGAGGCAGGCCAGCCATGGAGCGCCTGGCTGTCGCCCTCCCTGTTGCAGCACAGCCCTTGAACACGCCCCTCAGGGGAAGGGAGGTCCACAGGGTGTGTTGCAGCACAGCCCTTGCAAGGGAGGCGTGCGCAAGGCAACCTAGCGCCAGGGGTCAGGGCTGGGTCAGCAAGGCAGCGGCCTACTCCAGGAACATGGTGAGGTGTGGGGGTGCAGGGTCGGAGCTAAGGGGCAGGTGGGGTGGCCTTTGGGTATTGGTGCGCTTGAGCGTGTTGGTGCTCTTCCCATCGTTGCTGTGATGTAACCTGGTCAAGCCCCACCTCCACCTCACGAGATCCCACAACGCCCTGGGCTTGCCTTGGAATGCCATCCTTGGAATACCATCCTTGGAATCTTCTAAATCCTACGAATGTCATCCTTGGAGGGCAATGTAAACAATGTCTGCCAGCTCCAGGCATCTCTAGGCTGGTCTCAGGTCCACTCTGCCACTCACCTGCAGGTCTGTGACCCTGCCAGTGTGCTGCTGCACCTCCACCTCTCCTCCCCTCCCCTGCCAGAGTGCTGCTCCGACACTCCACGTGCTCCCACCACCACTGGTAGCAGCCAAGGGCCCACCCTCACTCACCCCCATGTCACACCCTCACTCACCCACCCTCACTGACCCCCATGTCACACCCTCATTCACCCCCATGTCACACCCTCACTCACCCCCATGTCACACCCTCACTCACCCACCCTCACTGACCCCCATGTCATACCCTCACTCACCCTCACTCACTCACCCTCATGTCACACCCTCACCCACCCTCACTCACTCACCCCATGGCAAGCTTGATGGCAGGGCCTACGGGACCATCTGCAGCTTGGGCTGCCACCCTTACTCACCACCAGCCTATGGTGCACACCATGCTGTGTGAGCCCTGACATACACCCAGCCTGTCCCTTGCAAGCCGCAGGTCAGGAACTAAGCCTTGCCCACACTAAGTACTAACTACCAATGGGGTTAGTGCGAGCAGGCAGCGTCCCAAGCGGTAGCTCCCAGGTAGCTCCCTTGGGGCACGCCGGTAATCACTGGCGTAGTTTTTGTCTACTTTGTATTTTTATTGTTACAAGTGCTTTGAAGTGCGTTGCAGAAAGTCCCGAACCCCTAGAGGGGGAGGGCGGCCAATCAGCCTAACGGCTGACGGCTTTAGCGGTGTAAGCCACCTATCGTATAGTCACAAGTATAGTTCCTATAGTTACAAGTGCTGGTCACTGGGTGGTGGGTGGCCCTGATGCCCCAGCCCCAGCACTGGGTGCTGGGTGACAGGCCAGGAGCCCGGCCAGACAGGGCAGTAGCCACGGCTAGGCCACAGCAGCAGCAGCAGGCAGACAGCAGCAGGGCGCACCCCTTGGCCCTGCCCCAGCTGTAATGTTCAGCTGTGCTGTGGCGGGGGAGGGGAGGGCAGCATCAGCAGCAGCAGCAGCAGCAGCAGCAGCAGCAGCAGCAGCGCCACCACGACCACCCCCCTGGAGCTGCTTCACGGGTCACAAGTGCTAATCACTGGGTGCTGGGTGGTCCTGATGGCTGGCTGCAGGGGGCCCGCCCAGCCTCCTGGGACGAGCCCTCTACCCTGCTGCTGCTGGACGCCCTGCTGCTCAGCGCTGCTCACCTGCGGGGTGAGAGGGAGGGGCAAGAGCAGCTGGTAGGGGGCCGGGACCCTGACAGGGGAAGGGCCAGCTGCCAGGGGGGTACAGCACCACCCCCACCCCCCACCACATCCTGCCACCCCCCCTGCCCCGCCACCCCCTCCGCCCCCACGCCCCTTACCACGCCATACTGCCAGCCCCAACCCCCTGCCACCCCCCACGCCTTGACCCATCCCATCCTGCCACCCCCCCTGCTGTGCACCATGGTCCCAGTTACCACTGCCCTGGCTGACTGGCTGTGGTCAGGGCACTGCCTGGCGGTTTGGGGGCCTGGCTGAAAGGTGGTGCCGGGCCAACATGCCAGCTGCTTGCAAAAGGTCTTGACACAAAATGTCTTGACGATTCGGATGAAAATGGTGACATGGGCAAGTCCGGACCGACGGGTGCCCGCAGGTGCCTCTCCGGCTGCGGCCCAGGCCCCTCGCGTAAGCCGCGCCGCCCTGGAGGACCTGGTCTCAGCCTGGCCCCGCGCCGCCCGCACCCGCCTGCTGTCCGCGTACGACGAATATGTGTGTGAGGCTGCCTGGCACCAGGGCTCGATCCCTGGACCTCTCACCCAAAACCGACAAATAAAATCCTGCCACTGAGCCACTGAGTGTAACTAGCCTGTACCACAGCTGAAGAGAATGGTTTACTCTGGCATACCGTACCTTTCAATGGTCACACCCACAGTATGATGCCAGGGGTGTTGTGTGTGTGAAGTGTGATGACTCCTGCCCTGCCCTGACTCACCCTGGGCAGGTGCTAGCAAGCCAGCCTCCTGTGCCCCACACCCCTGGCATCATAGTGTGACCTGACCTGACCTGACCTGGCCTGACCTGGCCTGACCTCCCCCCCAGGTACCCTTAGCTGACTACATGTCCGGCGCCTTGCTGGTGGTCCTGCACACGGCCCTGTGCCTGCCACCCCTCCCCCCCGCCTCCGCCTCCCCCACCACTGCAGCCAGTGTCTCAGCTCCAGGCCCTGACCCCCCCTCCTTCCTAACCTCCTGGTCAGTTGGCGGCCAGCCAGCGCCCCCTCAGCGCCACCCCTGGGGGGCCGTCGCCCTGAGCCAGCTTGCTTCAGGGGCCAGCCCTCAGGCTCTTCAGGGCGCGGCGGTGCTGCTGGGCCTGGCGGACGACCCTGGCGCCAGGAATGGCGGGGCGGGCAGCGGCAGCAGCAGCCGCAGGGAGGTGGCCAGGCTGCGCAGGGATCTGCAGGTTCACTGGCGGCAGGTGAGGCAAAGGGTGGGGCACAGGGTTGGGGGCAACTGGTGGCTTCATCCTCATCACGACATGGCCAATGCCCACCAAGTGTTACTGCTACCCCTAGCCCCGAACCCCTAGAGGGGGAGGGCGGCCTAGCAGCCTAACGGCTGACGGCTTAAGCGGTGTAAGCCACATCATCATCCACCAAGTGTTGCTGCTGCACTTGAAGCAGGCTAACGCAAGGGGGGGGGGGGGGGGCCACGCAGGCTAAGGGCGGTAGGTGAGGCAGAGGGTCGGGCAGAGGGAGGGTGGGTGGGTGAGTGCTACCCCTGGGTGAGTACTGCCACCGCATGGTTGCATGGTTGCATGGTGGCAATCGGCCTTGCTGCGACCTACACACTCAAAGAGCCTGGGTGCCTGCTGCCTGAGTGATCAATGATGATGTTTTGTACGGCAACATCTCGGGCATGAGTACAGCTGGTGGTGCTGGATCGTTTGTCATTGTCACATGGCCTATGCACACCAGCGCTGCTGCTACGCTTGAAGCAGGCTGGAGGAGCACTGAATCACTTGAAGCAGTAGAGGGGCTGTGTGCTGGCTGACTGCCAGGCAGGGTCTGAACCAGGAAGTCTGAACCAGGAAGTGATGTTACACATTCACACATTACATGACGCTGGAGTAGGTGAGGGAGGGGCTGGCGAGGGGCAGGTGGGAGAGTAGGTTGAGAGGCGGCTGTGCTGGGTGGGTCACATGTGGGAGGGGTCAGGTGTCAGGGCGCAAGTGTGCGCTGCCAGGGTAGGCATTGGCAGGTACCAGGCTATGAGGCAGGTGGAGGTGTGAAGAGTTGTATTCAGCAAGGGGGCGGGTGGCGCAAGGCTGGGACAAGGCGGGGCGCTGGCTGTGCAAGAGTGGTGCTGGGAAGGCAAGAGCAGGGGCAGGGGCAAGAGCAGGGGCAAAAGCAAGAGCAGGGGTAGAAGAGAGGCTTGTAGCGCCTGCTGCATCAGGCTCAGGTGCATCACTGGGTGCTGGTGCCTGCCATAGTCAAGATCCCAAGCTGAATCGCAACAGACACTGCTGCAGCACTATTACAGACCAGGGTGCAGACCCGACTAGGCGCTTAGCAGTACGTCACCCGCACCGGCAGCAGCAGCAGCAGCAGGAGCAGCAGCAGCAGCAGGAGCAGCAGCAACAGCAGGAGCAGCAGGGGCAGCAGGAGGTCAGCCAACCCACACCAGTTGCATAGCAGGTCATGGTGATAACCCAATGCATCACCAGCACCCGACCGTGAGCGTGATGAGGCAACCGCTGGCACCAATACCAGCACTGAACTGAGACGACCTTCAGCAGCACCTGAGCGTGCTGAGACCGGGTGGTGTGGGTGTGTGTGTGCCCCAGGACGAGCTGGTGGATGCCCGGCAGCGCGCCGCCAATGATGTCGCGCACCTGGTGGCCCATGGTGTCGGGGTGGCCCTGCAGCGGCCCCTGGACGCAGACCTGGTGTTGCCCAGCCGCCGGAGCATTGTGCGTGTGGAAGGTGTGACACGGGGCTGCTGGTGTGAGGATCAGGGGCATGACGGGGGGAGGTAGGGGCTGCCATCAGTGGCTTTGTCCACTTGCACAGGGAAGGAGTTCAGAGGCAGGGGTGTCCCTGGCAGCCTGGAGCCGCAGGGCAGGGGGGCAGCAGGGCAGGGCATGGATGGCATGTAGCATGGCCCAGGGAGGAGTAGGCTGACCATGCAGGGCTAAGGGCTGGCTGGTGGCGGAGGGTGTGTGTGTGGGGTATGTGTGACGGGAGGGAGTGGGGCGTCAGTGTGCTGAACAGGGTGTGTGCATGCATGCAGCGGGTATGGAAGGCACAGTGATACTAGCGCATCCAATGCATCCAGTGTGTTGCATTGTCAAACTCGTCATGACGCTGACACTTATTGAGTAAACCTCATGGAGGACACTGCCCTGCCTCCCCTAGTAAGCCAGGCAGCACCAAAGGCATAGCACTGTGTTCAAGAACAGACTGAGTCGCTGGCACTTCATTGCCGCCTCCTTGTCACCACGGAGACCATGGCTCCATGTCCGGTGTGTCTTGCCTGCAGACCACACGGATGCAAGCGCGGTGGCGGCCCTGTCCAGCCAGTCGGCCCAGGGTTTCACGTTAGGTGTCGGCGCAGCGACATTGCGATGGCTGGGATCGGAACGATTCGCACCAGCCACCAAGTACCACCGCTGCGTGTGCCCAGGCCTGTGGCTTGCCAGGGATAGTGCAGTCGCCGCATTGGGATGGTCCCTTGCGAGCATCAAGTTATCGACCTGGATGAGCCTGCCAAACGATGCAGCCAAGCTGCAGTTCCTGCGGAACCTAATCAGTTGAGTGCCATGAGCCGCACGGACCTTGTGAGCCGAAAGGTGCTGTATGACAGTGCTTTTGTAAAGGCCGTCCAGGGCCGTCCAGGGCCGTCCAGGGTGCCGCTCATATGCTACCCACAATCTCCCTACGCAGACACGCTTCCCCCAACACTGCCCGCACTACAACCATTGCGCGTCGTCGCACTCGCGGTTGAACTTAATGTGACAATCAAGGGTTGGACACGAGAAAGTCAATATGTCCCCCATATGCTGACTTTCATATGCACGAGGAAGCTCTGAGAGCAGGTCATGGAATGCAACCTATAGAGGAGCGGCTGCTAGCGCGGCGTCAAGAAGCTGAGCTGCAGCTGCAGGAGCTGAAGCTTCAAGCGGAGATAAAGCTGCAGGTGGGGCACACTTGCCGGGCTGCTGAATGGCAGTCTCAATGTGGGCGGTTACATCGTTAGTGAGTGTACCGCCGACGCAGGCAAAGCGTTTGAAGGCCGAGCTAAAGCTGGCTGCAGAGAAGCAGGACATTGAGTTGAAGCTGGCTCTGAAGAAACAGGCTGCGGAGCTTAAGCTGGTGGCCGAAAAGCAAGAGGCAGAGTTGAAGCTGGCAAAGCTGCAACAGAAGGCCACCCTGTCAGCCCTTGCCAGGCAGCACTGAACCGTGGCCAAGCTCATTGGTTAGTCCACAGCTGGTCAGCCACCTCGACAAAGGTTATGGTGACAAACGTTGCAGCCGTTTGTCTCACCCAACTACTTGCGCAGCAAGAGCATGCACCAATGCTGAGCAGCTGCAGCATGGCAGGGATGGTCAGCTGTGTCTAGCCTGGCTGTGCACTCAGTAGCTTACTCTCAGTAGCTTGCACTAACACAGGCCAAGGGGACGCAGGGCAGCAGCTAGCAAACAACACCCCAGGCTAGGTGTTTGCTGGCTGCCCACTCACCAGCATGTCAGGCTGGGGCAGCAGGTGAAACAAAGTCCCATATCTCGAGCTCCTCCACCCCATGAGGGTGTGCATGACGTCAG
>JASKMD010000026.1:2139421-2216921 GCA_030144725.1 Haematococcus lacustris | reverse complement strand
TTTGCGCGGGGATGGAGATGTTCGTGTCGGTCATCACTCTTTCGCCCGCTCCCTTTGCCGCAGCTTTGGTGATATCTTGGGTCATCTGATAGTAAATGCTGTCTTGGTTGGCGAGGCCTAACTTGTGCCTGCTATGCATGTGTGCTCGCACGCTGTGGCGGCAGTCCGGCAGTGGGGCGAGGGTTTCGCCGTCGGTCCCGTTGCTTAGCCATATGCCCCTCTCTCTACGTGTTGTCGGGTGGTACCCTTGTGTGTTGGCTTGTTCCGGGTGTAACGCTGCGTGCTTAGCAAGGGCATCTGCGCCTTCGTTTCCGATGACGCCCGAGTGGGCCTTGACTTTGAAGAATTGGATCGTGTCGGGGCTGTCGACGATGAGGGTGGCGATGTCTGTCAGGATGTCGTTATGTCTATGATTGATGAGGGACATAGGGTTAGCGAGAGCTCGGCGGATCTGATAGAGGGAGCAGAGGCTGTCGGTGGCGATGCGTCTGGCTCCCGCTTTCAGTGCCGCGTGTATCGCTGTGAGTTCTGCTTTGTTGATGGTGTTGTTCTCTGGGTCGTTCAGTGCAATGGTAATCAGGGCGTTGTTTTCTGGAATATAGACCCCCGCCCCGACGCGTGCCGGGGCTGGCTCGGATGTCTTGATGCAGCTCCCGTCAGTGTACGCTACAGTGGTCCATTCGGTGATGGCCATCCGTGGTAGCGTGGTGGAGTGGTGTGTGAGCTGGTGTTGGTTGCGTGTGTGCCCTGGCGTAGGTAGGGCCCTGTCCAGCGGGAGGCGGAGGTGCTGTTTGTGGCCACTGGGGAGGGTGGCTGGCTGTTTTTGGTTATTGGGTTTGTGATGGAAAGGGTGTGTCTCCCGGTCCGGATGTAGTGCGGTGGCTGTGCTAGCCATCCATCCTTGCGGGTTGCCTTTGGTGGTGAGTAGTTGCCCTGCCTCATTCCATATGACGTAGACGAGGAGGGTGGCGTGTTTGCCAAGTTTGGAGCAGTTGGTATTAGTGAGAGGTATGCTGGCCAGGTGCTGGCAGTACTCTGGGTACCGTCTCAAGGTGTCAATGTACTTGGGGTAAGAGATCCCCTTTTTGCCAGGGATCAACATGATGGTGGCCATGGCCTCCTCCTGGTGTGCTGAGTGTATAGCATGGTTAACGCATTTCAGGGCCACCGCATCATCGGCTGGTACGTTCCATGTGGACAGCCCAGTGTGACGTACGAGTAGGCAATTGTGGTGTGCCCCAAAGGCGGTGTCATTGATGTCGGGGCTCCAGTAGGTAGTAGTTTCTGGTCTAACTGTGAGTGGGTCCGCCCACCTTTGGACGGTACTTGTAAAGGATCGTGTGGTGTGCAGGGTAGTGAGGGCTTTGTCTTGTGCCAGTCTCATGGGGTGGCGGCTGCTCTGTGTGTCTTGTCTCCTTAGGAGGGCCACCAGTTCTGTGGCCAGGTTGCGTGTGTGTGGTGTGTGTTGTAACCAAGCGTGTAGGTGCTGGTGTTGTTGTTTGGTCAGGAGGCCTGCTGTGCGGCCCGACTCGTCGTGAACCGTTACGTGTTGCACTAGGTCGTGTTTGGGCATGATGGGCTCCCCCGTGCTTAAGTTCATCGCGGGGGTGGTCATGTGGGGGTGCAGTTGGAGGAAGGTTTCGCATCTGCCCGTCCCGACGATGTCCGTCTGCGGGTTAATGGGGTACGTGTGGAAGGTGGCCTTCGAGTGAAGGTTGGTGCACCGGGGCAGCCAGGTGTGCGGGTCCGGTAGTCCCTGCCGGGTGTGTGTTGGCAGCTGTGTGTCAGGCCGCGCGTATCTAGCTTCTTGTATCCTCTTATTTTCCTCTTCATAGTCGCTGCGTCGCGCCAGGTAGTCCAGGTGTGCCGTGATGAGAGGTGCCGGTTCGAGGGTGGGGCGCCAGTGAACTCGTATAAGGTCCGAGTGCGCTGACTAGACGCATAGTCGTTTTGAACTCGTTGCTGCCAAACTTGCATATTGGGCACAGCCAGTGGCTTGGTTCCTTGTGTCCCGACAGGAGGGCTTCCTCAAGGCAGGCTGGGTGGTAGGCCCTCTTGCAGTTGTGGCACATTGGGCTGTCTCCTCTTGGTAGCCAGCATAGCTCACATGTGCATACGTCTTTAGCCTCTTCCCTACTGATGGGTTCTATGTGTGTGGGTGTATAGCCTTCTTCTGCACATAGTGGTAATGCCCATCTATCTATGACTGTGGGCTTCCAATGCACCTTGTAGTAGTTTTCCTTGTTAATGCCGTCCCATTGCCAGCCCTCTATGTTGGTAATGGCCTCTTGGTGGCCGTACATGGCCCCTAGTATGCAACCTAGGTTCTTGGGTTTACATCGGCAGGCTTTATCCACCTTCCAGCTGGAGAGCCCTGGAAGGTCAAGGCCTACTATGCGCACGATGTCCTTCGGGATAGTTTGGATCTGTCTGCCCTCAGTGTTCCGTTTCGTGCCCGCCTTGGGTCGGGTACGTTTGTGCTCGTTTTTGTGTTCATTTTCGTGTTCCGGTGTGAGACCCATATGGGCCTTTGCGTCCATGCTATGGTACTATTCTGGTTGCATATCGCTTTCCTAGGGATGGTTGCTTCTCTGGCTATGCTGTGGCCCACAGTGTGGGTCCAGTGTGAGGAAAGTGGCCCACAGTGTGGGTCCAGTGTGAGGAAAGTTCAGACGGGGTTAGAGGAGTGGTGGCGTTTGGTGGTGTTGATCGTCCCACCCTTCCTGTCACCGTTATTGATCTGTGTGTGTCAGTGGGAGCATGTGGGCGTGTGTGTGCCACGATGGTGTTAGGTTTGTCCTCTAGTTGGTTGCTGTGGGTGTGTGGATACCTGATGCGGGGTATCAGGTCAGCATGGACCGCATGCAAGGTTGTCCCTCGCATCGGCCTGGGCTGGGCATTGGGCTGTTCATCCTCTGGTTGGTTGCGGGATAATTAGGCAAGACAGTTTGGAAAGCCCGCCCGCCCCGCCCCGCCCCGCCCCGCCCCGCCCCGCCCCGCCCCGCCCCGCCCCGCCCCGCCCCGCCCCGCCCCGCCCCGCCCCGCCCCGCCCCGCCCCGCCCCGCCCCGCCCCGCCCCGCCCCGCCCCGCCCCGCCCCGCCCCGCCCCGCCCCGCCCCGCCCCGCCCCGCCCCGCCCCGCCCCGCCCCGCCCCGCCCCGCCCCGCCCCGCCCCGCCCCGCCCCGCCCCGCCCCGCCCCGCCCCGCCCCGCCCCGCCCCGCCCCGCCCCGCCCCGCCCCGCCCCGCCCCGCCCCGCCCCGCCCCGCCCCGCCCCGCCCCGCCCCGCCCCGCCCCGCCCCGCCCCGCCCCGCCCCGCCCCGCCCCGCCCCGCCCCGCCCCGCCCCGCCCCGCCCCGCCCCGCCCCGCCCCGCCCCGCCCCGCCCCGCCCCGCCCCGCCCCGCCCCGCCCCGCCCCGCCCCGCCCCGCCCCGCCCCGCCCCGCCCCGCCCCGCCCCGCCCCGCCCCGCCCCGCCCCGCCCCGCCCCGCCCCGCCCCGCCCCGCCCCGCCCCGCCCCGCCCCGCCCCGCCCCGCCCCGCCCCGCCCCGCCCCGCCCCGCCCCGCCCCGCCCCGCCCCGCCCCGCCCCGCCCCGCCCCGCCCCGCCCCGCCCCGCCCCGCCCCGCCCCGCCCCGCCCCGCCCCGCCCCGCCCCGCCCCGCCCCGCCCCGCCCCGCCCCGCCCCGCCCCGCCCCGCCCCGCCCCGCCCCGCCCCGCCCCGCCCCGCCCCGCCCCGCCCCGCCCCGCCCCGCCCCGCCCCGCCCCGCCCCGCCCCGCCCCGCCCCGCCCCGCCCCGCCCCGCCCCGCCCCGCCCCGCCCCGCCCCGCCCCGCCCCGCCCCGCCCCGCCCCGCCCCGCCCCGCCCCGCCCCGCCCCGCCCCGCCCCGCCCCGCCCCGCCCCGCCCCGCCCCGCCCCGCCCCGCCCCGCCCCGCCCCGCCCCGCCCCGCCCCGCCCCGCCCCGCCCCGCCCCGCCCCGCCCCGCCCCGCCCCGCCCCGCCCCGCCCCGCCCCGCCCCGCCCCGCCCCGCCCCGCCCCGCCCCGCCCCGCCCCGCCCCGCCCCGCCCCGCCCCGCCCCGCCCCGCCCCGCCCCGCCCCGCCCCGCCCCGCCCCGCCCCGCCCCGCCCCGCCCCGCCCCGCCCCGCCCCGCCCCGCCCCGCCCCGCCCCGCCCCGCCCCGCCCCGCCCCGCCCCGCCCCGCCCCGCCCCGCCCCGCCCCGCCCCGCCCCGCCCCGCCCCGCCCCGCCCCGCCCCGCCCCGCCCCGCCCCGCCCCGCCCCGCCCCGCCCCGCCCCGCCCCGCCCCGCCCCGCCCCGCCCCGCCCCGCCCCGCCCCGCCCCGCCCCGCCCCGCCCCGCCCCGCCCCGCCCCGCCCCGCCCCGCCCCGCCCCGCCCCGCCCCGCCCCGCCCCGCCCCGCCCCGCCCCGCCCCGCCCCGCCCCGCCCCGCCCCGCCCCGCCCCGCCCCGCCCCGCCCCGCCCCGCCCCGCCCCGCCCCGCCCCGCCCCGCCCCGCCCCGCCCCGCCCCGCCCCGCCCCGCCCCGCCCCGCCCCGCCCCGCCCCGCCCCGCCCCGCCCCGCCCCGCCCCGCCCCGCCCCGCCCCGCCCCGCCCCGCCCCGCCCCGCCCCGCCCCGCCCCGCCCCGCCCCGCCCCGCCCCGCCCCGCCCCGCCCCGCCCCGCCCCGCCCCGCCCCGCCCCGCCCCGCCCCGCCCCGCCCCGCCCCGCCCCGCCCCGCCCCGCCCCGCCCCGCCCCGCCCCGCCCCGCCCCGCCCCGCCCCGCCCCGCCCCGCCCCGCCCCGCCCCGCCCCGCCCCGCCCCGCCCCGCCCCGCCCCGCCCCGCCCCGCCCCGCCCCGCCCCGCCCCGCCCCGCCCCGCCCCGCCCCGCCCCGCCCCGCCCCGCCCCGCCCCGCCCCGCCCCGCCCCGCCCCGCCCCGCCCCGCCCCGCCCCGCCCCGCCCCGCCCCGCCCCGCCCCGCCCCGCCCCGCCCCGCCCCGCCCCGCCCCGCCCCGCCCCGCCCCGCCCCGCCCCGCCCCGCCCCGCCCCGCCCCGCCCCGCCCCGCCCCGCCCCGCCCCGCCCCGCCCCGCCCCGCCCCGCCCCGCCCCGCCCCGCCCCGCCCCGCCCCGCCCCGCCCCGCCCCGCCCCGCCCCGCCCCGCCCCGCCCCGCCCCGCCCCGCCCCGCCCCGCCCCGCCCCGCCCCGCCCCGCCCCGCCCCGCCCCGCCCCGCCCCGCCCCGCCCCGCCCCGCCCCGCCCCGCCCCGCCCCGCCCCGCCCCGCCCCGCCCCGCCCCGCCCCGCCCCGCCCCGCCCCGCCCCGCCCCGCCCCGCCCCGCCCCGCCCCGCCCCGCCCCGCCCCGCCCCGCCCCGCCCCGCCCCGCCCCGCCCCGCCCCGCCCCGCCCCGCCCCGCCCCGCCCCGCCCCGCCCCGCCCCGCCCCGCCCCGCCCCGCCCCGCCCCGCCCCGCCCCGCCCCGCCCCGCCCCGCCCCGCCCCGCCCCGCCCCGCCCCGCCCCGCCCCGCCCCGCCCCGCCCCGCCCCGCCCCGCCCCGCCCCGCCCCGCCCCGCCCCGCCCCGCCCCGCCCCGCCCCGCCCCGCCCCGCCCCGCCCCGCCCCGCCCCGCCCCGCCCCGCCCCGCCCCGCCCCGCCCCGCCCCGCCCCGCCCCGCCCCGCCCCGCCCCGCCCCGCCCCGCCCCGCCCCGCCCCGCCCCGCCCCGCCCCGCCCCGCCCCGCCCCGCCCCGCCCCGCCCCGCCCCGCCCCGCCCCGCCCCGCCCCGCCCCGCCCCGCCCCGCCCCGCCCCGCCCCGCCCCGCCCCGCCCCGCCCCGCCCCGCCCCGCCCCGCCCCGCCCCGCCCCGCCCCGCCCCGCCCCGCCCCGCCCCGCCCCGCCCCGCCCCGCCCCGCCCCGCCCCGCCCCGCCCCGCCCCGCCCCGCCCCGCCCCGCCCCGCCCCGCCCCGCCCCGCCCCGCCCCGCCCCGCCCCGCCCCGCCCCGCCCCGCCCCGCCCCGCCCCGCCCCGCCCCGCCCCGCCCCGCCCCGCCCCGCCCCGCCCCGCCCCGCCCCGCCCCGCCCCGCCCCGCCCCGCCCCGCCCCGCCCCGCCCCGCCCCGCCCCGCCCCGCCCCGCCCCGCCCCGCCCCGCCCCGCCCCGCCCCGCCCCGCCCCGCCCCGCCCCGCCCCGCCCCGCCCCGCCCCGCCCCGCCCCGCCCCGCCCCGCCCCGCCCCGCCCCGCCCCGCCCCGCCCCGCCCCGCCCCGCCCCGCCCCGCCCCGCCCCGCCCCATTATAGGCTGAGATCCACGCTCCCTCCATTGCACTCGTCAGGCAGGCCGGGTAGGCAAATGCAGTGCCAGCACCCTAAACCCATTGGTACACCCTACCTTCCTCGGCATGCAATCTTGTGGTGTACACCAAACCTTGTTGCTTGTTGCTTGTGCCCCAACAGCATCAATGCCTGTTGCCCAAACGTCAACCATATGGGAATAAGCTGTTGTGGGCTTGCCGATGGCCTGCTTGTGAGGTCAGGTGTGTACAGTTCCAGCATGGCGTGTCTCTATAAGCTAGTGGACCCACCATCTGATATGGCAGTATGTGGGTGACGTAATTTTACAAGCATCCTGGCAAAGCAACATTATAGCACGCACTCTCACCTATGCTGACCCGTATTTTTCACTCTCACCTATGCTGACCCGTATTTGCCGTCGATTAGTCATTGCGCCATCACCGTCTCCTTGATCTCCTTACCTATGGACATGGTCTCATACTCTAAGTCATCAATCCCATGACCCATAAGGAGCTCTTCGATGCAAGGGAGGCGTGCTTTATGGGCGCACACCGTGCTTATAAAGCAGCGGTGCGGGCACGCATGTTGTTGCGTACGAACCATGAAGAACATCGTGCACACCATAGGAGTGGCTCTGTTCAAAGGACGGCGAGAGTGGTCGCACAGAGCTTGGCATAGCCTATGCTACAACAGCCTACTACGGCGTTTCATCTGGGATCAGCTTTCTTGAACGAGGCTACCAGGATTGCTCTCATGTGAGCGTTAAGGCAGCCATACAACAATGCGACGGGAACGAATGAGCTTTAGGCAGCGCGTTTGCCGCTACATCTCCCGTCCACTACGCCATCCCTCCTACTGGGGGGTTGAAGGCCCCTATCGTACTCGAATGGAGCCAACAACAAACGGATCTTGTGGCTGTTTTGCCAACGCAACCTTGCCAGAGTGTGTGGCTTTGCCCAAGCGTGAGTCTGGCACGGTCACGATCTTGCTGCAGTCGTACTCTTGTATTTGTGCTTGCTGCTGCCTTACATTTGTTGGACCTTCGTGAGTGAGCACCCCTGCTGTCCACCCATCACTGCTGATGCTGAAGCGCATGACGCCTCCTTGGCCCAACTGATGCGCCTTACCTGCCAACAACTACTACTACCTGCCAAGCCCGTCGAGCAAATGCCCAGCATCTTTAAGCATGTTAGCAGATGTGGCACTGCGTCATCTCTTTGTTTGCAGCGCTTGCCAGGCTTGGATGGCGTTTTTCAACACTTGGTTAGCTGCAAGGTCGGTGCTAATGATTGGCATGTCACTCCCCGGGAACTCCTTGTTGCCCAGCTCAAGCCACAAGGCAATGGCCTCCCTTTCATAATTCCTGCAGACATGAGCGACATGGGTCAGGTTAAGTGAAGGGCACAAATAATCCCAACCACTATAGGCTCGTCAGGCAACTGAGTTATTCCACTCCACACTAGCGGTCCACTCCAATGTAGGCCCTAGTGAGGGTTGAGGTGCTAGTCAGGCAACAACATCCGCAAACTCAAGCCGTCTCAATGACCACACAAAGCCATGCCTTTTTGCAAGACTTTGCGGCCTCCCCTTGCCTCACCTGCCATCAGCTGCGGTCACTGGGTCACACATCAGCTCGTTGGTGATGGGGCAGATGAAGTGCTGTGGTGGCAGCGGTGGGCGGCTAAGAGGCTCGGACGGTGCGCCTCCTGTAGTTGCCACCACAGCTGGGGTGTCTGGTGCGACAACTGGGGCTGTGCTGGGCGGCACTCGCATTGGGGATGGGGCGGGCACAGTCTCTGGGCTCGTCTTCGCAGCTGCGAGCTGGGTGACCTTTGGTGCTGGCTGTGCTGCTGACGCGGCTTTGTTTGCGGAAGGTATGGGGGATGGGGGTAGGGTGGTCTTGATGCCGGTCTTGGGGAGGGGAGGCGGAGGGAGCAGCACGGCAAAGGGTTTGGAGGCCTTGCTCCCGTTCATTGCACCGGCGGGACTGGCAGCGGGGCAAGGGCTGGTCTGCGACTTGTCTCCGCTCCTTGTGCCAGCTGGGCTCGTCAGCGACAGGCCTGCTGCCAGCGTCGCAAACCCATCCTCCACGCTCTCCGCGACAGTTTGTGGGTCGTAGGGCGCGCCCACGTCCACAGACGCATCACTTTCGCGTCGGCGCGAGCTAATGCGGCTCATGCGGTGCACTGCATGTGGCCACAAAGAGGTAGCAAAGAGTGTTGCATTATAGCAGCGAGTTGGGCAGCTGCTGGGGTGACCAAGGTAACTACACCAGAAGGTGATAACAGCAGCTTGGGGAAGTCGGCAACGGGGCTTGGGCAGCCACAGCATTAGGCAGGAGCAACAACAGCAACTGCTACGGCAGGTGCACTGTTTGTGGACACAGAGTCAATGACAATGCTTAATTAGGTAGTTGCAGGCACAGGAGCAGCAGCAGCAGCGGCAGCAGCAGCGGTCACCAAAAAGCAGCAAGCGCAGGAGCAGGGGTAGCAGCACTTTAGGCACTAGCGGCAGCTGCAGCAGCTCAAGCAACCCACAACAAAGCACTACGCAGTAGCTACAGCAGCAACTGCGACAATGGCATATGCATGCTGGGGCAGAGCAGCAGTACCACCAGCAGCAGCAGGGGTGTGGGTCAGTGGCCTCTGCCAATGGGTCCGGCATGCTCCAGTTCACTCACTGTCGCCCTGCTGGGACCCGCCAGACTGGCTGGTGCGTGAGGGCCCCATGGTGGACACCTTTGGTGGCTGCAGCAGCTCCAGCACTGCTGTGCGCTTCAGGTTCTGCATTTGCAAACGGTGGCAAAGCAAAAGGCACAAGGCGCAAGGCACACGGCATAAGGCGCAAGGCACACGGCATAAGGCGCAAGGCACACGGTACAAGGTACCCTTTTGGTCAGCCACCCTCTTGCGGGGCCTCATGTGGTCTCGGCTGTCATGGAGTAAGACCTTGGGTGCTGGCATGGGGTGAGAGGCACCGCTATGCAGGCCCGTGGTGGGTGGGTGCAGCAGTGCCAGACGTGAGGGCCCGGCTGACAACGAGGTAGATGCGGAGTGCCAGATGCCACACTAGGGCCACACTGGTAGGTCCACACTGGTAGGGCCACACTGGTAGGTCCAGCGGGGTGCCATCGCAAGCGCGCCGAGTCAGTTTCAGGGTGCCGAATGCCATGTGTAAGGGGATGTTGTGCCCAACGTGGCGCCATCGCAAGCAGTCACAGTTGCCTCACCAAACCACTAGCCTTCCTGGAGGAGCCCACCCTGTGGGGCTGTGGGGACAGCATGCACAGCCAACCACCGATAGCCTAGGCATTTTACCAGCAAACATACTGAGTCATGCGTTCGTTTTCTCATCGCAACCTCACCACAGCCTGCCAGAAGCCACAGCCTCCCTTACCTGAGCCAGCACTCACCTGGGCCAGCACTGACCCTCATCCCTCACCTGGGCCAGCACTGACCCTCATCCCTCACCTGGGCCAGCACCAGGGGAGTGAACTGGTAGTTATCCACCAGCGTGCGCAAGTCTTTGGACCCTGGCGGGTGCCGCGCCTCCTGCCGCAGCCAGGCAGCAGCAGGGTGGGAGGAGGTGCGTGCATGAGCGCAGGGCCTGCCCATTGTTCCTCATGGCAGCATGAGAGCACGACAGTCTGGCCTCGCCTGGTGGGGCATGACCTCGCACATGCCATGCTACAACTCTCATTGCTCATGGTGGCTGACCAAACACCTCTGATACCCTCAGTCTAACCTCCCCAGCCCCAGCCCCAACCTCAGCTTCCAAACTACTGTCCTGCCTTACCCGTCTGCTTGCCCACCTGAACACCCACCCTGCCCAATGTGCTGATTGCTGCCGATTCCCATGCCTGACCCTACGTCCTCGCCCTGCCCTATTGCTAGCATGGGTTGGAGCCCGCCGGCTCACCTAGAACACTCGCTTTGCCCAGTTCCTGTCTGCCTGCTCCCTGATGCCACCATCACCACCACACACCACCACCACCACCACACAGACATCACCACCACACAGACATCACCACCACTACCACACACCACCACCACCACCACCACCACCACCACACAGACATCACCACCACCACACAGACATCACCACCACTACCACACACCACCACCACCACCACCACCACACAGACATCACCACCACCACACAGACATCACCACCACTACCACACACCACCACCACCACCACCACCACACAGACATCACCACCACTACCACACACCACCACCACCACCACCACCACACAGACATCACCACCACTACCACACACCACCACCACCACACAGACATCACCACCACTACCACACACCACCACCACCACACAGACATCACCACCACTACCACACACCACCACCACCACCACCACACAGACATCACCACCACCACCACCACCACACAGACATCACCACCACTACCACACACCACCACCACCATCTCCACCACCACCACACAGGCAGATGTCATGTTCAGGCCACTTCCTTGCAAGAACTCACCACAACCCACTATGCCTGAGCCCAGCAACAGCCCAAAACAAAGGATGTGCATGTCAATGACTGTCGTCCTACACGGCACCATTATGAGCCCACCCTGCTGCCTGCCTACCTGCCAACCTGACTGCACACACGTCAGGCTGGCGCTGCACAGCCCAGCTGAGTGACCTACATAAGCCTCCAGCAGCAGCTCAACATGCGCCACGTCGTCCTTCAGGGCAGCTACATGCAGGGGGGTGGAGCCGCCATTGCAGGTGACCTGCAGGCAAAAGGAGCAAGCAAGAAGTGGTGATAAGGGCCAGGGGGAAGATGGCTGACTGGCGGGAAAGATAGGGAGGTAAGTGACAAGAAAGGCGCTGAGGCTGAACCCTGCCCAGAGCCCAATCCAAGATGCCGCAGCGTGTGTGGAGCCAGAATAAAGAGATTGCCCATACTGCATCCCTGCTGCTGACCAACGACTGCTCTTTGCCTAGTCATTAGTTGACATCTACCCTGTGCTTCACCGCCTGTCAAAGCTCTCTTCTTACCCTGCCCCAACTGCCCTGCCCCCTGCACCATCCTGCCGCCCTGCTGCTGCTGCCCCTACTCCTGTGGGTTGAAGGTTATCTGAAGCCATGAGATGATGAGCTGACAGAGGACCACAGCCAGCCCAGCTGCAAAGCAGGGGAGTTGCTGGAGGGCGCCTGGTACACCCCTGGTGCCTGCTCTGCTGCCACCCTCCCAGCCTGTCACCGGCTTACCTGTGTTTTTGGTGCCCCTGGTGATCTGCCTGTGCCTGCCTTGCCTGTGCCTGCACCTGTCTTGACTACTCTGCTGCCACCCTCCCAGCCTGTCAGCGGCTTACCTGTGTTGCAGGTCCCTAGTGCCCTGCTTGTTCCTGCACTGCTGCCACCCTAGCGGCAGGGCAGCAGGTGGCCTGCTGGGGTGGTCAGGACCCACATGTGCGCAGCTGTCAGCGGTGGAGCGCGCGGCTGGGTCTGCCTGGTAGGACAGCAGGCAGCGTGAGGCATCCAGCTGGCCACCCCACACAGAGCCGTGCAGCGGAGTCAGGCCTGCCTCATTCTTCAGGTCCACCAGCCTGGAGCAGCCGGGGCAGCAGCAACACAGGCAGCAGCAGTTGGGGCGGCCAGTGCACTTGAAAACAGGGGTAGAAAGCAGCAGTGGCGCCGAGGGCAACAGGAGCAGCAGGCGGTGCGCGGTGTATGCGAACACCAGGGGGTTTATGATAATAGTGCTGAATCTGCGACATCATGGACAATTCATAAAGATGATAACAGTTTAGAGGGGACAACATGCTTCTTGTTCTTGTCTCAACACATGCTTTTGTGGCAGGCAGGGGCAGCGGCGGGGGCAGCAGCAGCCAGCAGGGGCATCAGAGGCAGCAGGGGCCAGCAGGGGCAGCAGCGGCAGCAGCGTGCACCACAGCAAGAGCAATGTTACTTGCAGTGGCTGCTCAAATTCTACCGCTAGTGTTGCCAAGACACCCAGCTACTGTCTCATTGTGCATAACACACGAGCACTTGCTGTGCCCTGATATGCTGCCCCCAGCAGCTGCTCTGACATGCTGCCACCCTGCTGCTGCCATAGCCCTGGCCCAGGCCTATTGCACAAGCAAAGGTGGCAGCTGACCTTGTTGGTGCAGCGGGGGCGTCAGCCCCGGCTTTGGCCTGGCTAGCGGCTGCCTGCACTGCCTCGTCCGCCGCCAGCAGCAGTTCCAGGATCTTCAGCTGCACCATGTTCACAGCAAGTGCAGGTGGTGATGGCGCTATGCATCTGTTCTCAGACACTAGGAGCAGCTAGCAGGCTAAACTAGGGTGACAACAGAACTGTAATCAGAGTCGGCACAATCAGCACTGACGACAGTGTGACTGGTGTGGCATCGTTCATGGATTGCATGAGCTGCGCAGCATGGGGCACAAGGTACATGGCTCGACTACATGGCTGTGCACACCATGGCAATGTCCTCACTGCCACACACATGTCGCAGTGAATGTGTGATGTGTGAACAAGAAGATATCCCACAGCACATCTCCTGCTTCAAGCTCGCTCCCACCCCTGTCGTATTATCTAGGGCTCTCCCAGCACAGCCTATTCAGCAGGGTGAGGATCAGGCTTACTGGCCAAGCAAGGCGCTCATCACCATAGTCTGCCTGAGGGGTCACCACCTTCTGCGGGGCTGGCTGGCTGCCTGCGAGCTGCCTGAGGGGCTGGCTAGCTGCCTGCGGAGCGGCCTGTGGGGCTGCCTGAGAGGCTGGCTTGGCACGCACCTGGCCCTTGCCTGCTGCATAGTGGACCACTGTGTTGCCGTACTTGTCGCCATCCCTGACATTTGCCCCGACCTGCAGCGCCAGCAGCAGCAACCAATGACAGCAGCGGCGTCCTGACCACATTGCAGCCTCTGCTGCTGCTGCTGCTATTGTGCATGCCCTATGCCGCGATGTGGCCCAGCCAACTGTTAGGCTTCCTGTGCTGCTCAAATGCGACTGCCTTGTGCAATCTAGCTGTCAAGCCCCCAGCAAGCCAGCTGCCAAGCCTTGATGCAAGCCCCACGCGGCATCTCACACTGATGAGGTATTGCGCGGCTGTGATGTGCCCCGCAGCGCAGGCCAGCAGCAGGGGCGTGTCACGTGAAGTGCGGGTCTTGGCACAATGGGGAGGGGGCTCCCCAGGAAGGGGCTTGCGCAATGCGCGCCCACTGCCAGACTTGCGCTCAAACAGCTCGCCAGGGTCCTGCCCTTGCCGGTGCAGGACCTCCAGCATCTACATGCAAAGGTCCTTTTGCGTGTGGAAGAAAGGGGTGGCAGTACTAGCGAATGTGTATTTTGCGTGCCTGGGTGCATGTGTATGTGCCTGCTGCATAGAGCAGGTTTGCAAATGTGACAGAATTGTGGGTGCAATCAATGATCCTGCTGGGGTTGACCAACTGGCGCTCACCGCCAAGCTGCCTGATTGAGCTGCCAAGTGCCATGCGTTGTGCCAATCCCCTGAGCGAGCATAAATTAGATTGGGGTTGGCTTTGAGAAGCTTAGAAGCCTCCAAGCACTTCCCCTCCAGAACCTGCAGACAAGCAGAAATGATGTTTCTTCCGAAAACTGTCTTGTTATTGTGTTCCTTGCAGAGCACCCACTGCTGCCAGAAACTTCTTTTCATCGCCAGCTTTGCCCTCCAGCTGGTTAGCGAGGTGCTGCATCTCCCTGCCTGCTGCATGGACAGCATCGCTGGCGGTGTTGCCCATTGTGCGAGTCTCGGCACTACTAATAATAGTTCATAACAGTGAGGCGAAGCCTACGCAGCTGGAGAGATCAGCAAGTCAACGCTAAGGTGAAGGAGCGAAAGGGGGGACGCAGAAGTTCATCCATGCAAGCCCAACGGTATGCAAGCATTGCATTGGCAATCGTGCCCACAGTACACTGACGCTATGTCAGGTCAGCGTCGGAGTTGCGTGTTAAACTAGCGTACAGGGCTGTGGCGAGGTCTGTGGCTCCAGTCATAGCCATTGTTGGCCTGTGGGTAATCTCACTCAGCTACTACAAACACGTTGTGGTAGCCTCGGTCGCACCCTCCTTAAGCTTGGCAACTGGACAGGCACTGCTGGGCTGCTCAAAGATGGCCACCTCACCGGGCAGCAGCCTGATGCGGCTGTGGTGGGGGCCACGCATCAGGTGCTCCTGCACACTTGCATTGGTGAGCAGGTCCATGGCAGCCTTGATTTGTGGCAGCAGGTTGGAGTCCTCAATGTCCAGCTGAAGTGGGGGAGGCAGCTGGGCTGGGGGGGCTGCATTGCGGGGGGAGCTGCGTGTGGGGAGGCGGGGGTGAGAGTAGGGAGGGCAGGCTGGGTCAGGTGGGGGAGGGGGGCATGGGGCTGGACCTGCTGCTGGGAAGCCTGGAGTGGGCTGGCCTAGGAAGCACTGGAGTAGCATGGTCCGCTGCCAGGCAACACTGCATGCTGCCCATGGTCATGCGCTGGTTCACCTGTGCCACCACTGCATCGACTTCCTCTGGGCTCAGGTCAGGCCGCTCTGCCTCCACAAGGCCGCGAAAGGCTGCCTTGATAACCTGGCGCCGCTCTGCAATCACTTCCTGCTCACCCTGTCCCTGCCCCTCATCCTCTTGCTGCCCACTGCCACTGGCACCTGCATTACATGGGACGGCACAGCACACGCGCACGGAGTCGCAATGTCGCGTGGTACACACTGCGTCGCGTCGCGAGGGGGGACTAGCCTTTCGTCGAGCTTAGCGGCTTACCGGCTGCACTCTGGGCGGGGGAGACGGGGCGCTTGCGTTTCCTTTTCCTTTTCGGCGGCATCTCAGGGATTCAGCAACACCATCGAAGCGGAGTGGTCGTGCTAGGGGGTGCATCAGGTCGCCATCTAATCGGAGTGCCGGCAACCGGAGTGGGGCGGACATGAGATCCATTACACAATCATTACTTAGCCGGACGAACTTGAAAATGAAATGTGTTTCACAATGGCCAGGCAGGTGTCGCAGGTTGCCATACACGGGTGTGCTTTCCCAGGCCCACTGCTCCATCAAGCCATGCCACCCTGGACACACAAGGCTCAGCAGTGATGGTAAGCGGAGGCAGGGCTGCAGAACAGTCGGGGCAACAGCGACACGACTGCAGTGATGTAGCTAGGTTCCGTACAGGCACACAACCAGGGCTGCAACATGGCCAGCGCTGTCTAATGCTCCGCACACAGCCTGGCTTACACCGGCCTGCTTACCTTCATCAGGTGCATCCCGCAGGTGCAGTGCAGCGACACAATGCAGGCAGAAGTGGAGTGTGGTGTGTGTGGGGTTGAGCTGAACTGAGCAGGTGATGACAGCACAGTGAGCCTGGTCCAAATGGAGAGGGAGGGAGAGAGGGAGGGAGGGAGGGGGGGTGTCAGAGGGAGGGGGGGGTGAGGGGATGGGGGTGAGGGAGGGAGGAAGGGAGGAGGGGGGGGGGGGGTGAGTTGTGAACTGGCTGGCTGGGCTGGGCTGGGCTGCAGGGGCCAGGTGTCTCTGGTTGCCTCAGCCATGTGTCGTGCTGAGTGATGCTGGCAGGTTACATTCCCCACATTCACCGTTTCCCATCGAATCGGAGTGCCGGCAACCGGAGTGGGGCGGAAATGTGATCCATTACACATGCAATGCATTTCGCGGCCCAGGCAGGGGTCAGACTTCCACGCATGCCCTTTTGCCGCACGCAGTCAAGCAGGAGCAGCATCCCAAACACATCGCTCACCCATGGACGTTGCCACCGGCACTGGATGCTTCTGCCTCTGCCCCTACCCCTACCCCTGGTCCCGGTCCCTGTCCCTGTGAGGGGGCAATGGCGTGCAAGCATGTCAACCATCCCAGTCTTGCCAGCCCACATCCTGCCTGGTGAAGAGCTGTCGGCCACGAGCCCACTCAGTCCAACAGAGGGCTGTCATTGAAATCCATCCAAGATAGCACGCCTAGGCCCTGAGCGCAGTGCCACCGCCCTGGCTGTCAGGCATGTAGGGACACCATGTCATCACACTCACAGTGTGATGGCCCAGATGTCACTGTCATGACAACGTCATCCCAACAGCCTTCCCAGACGTCAGAGGCAATGGCGTGCAAGCATGCCCTGCCCCTACATGTTCCCACCCTGTCAGGACTTCATCAGGACAGCGTGCGCAAGGCGTTGCCCATCCCCCATCCATGCCTCGAGGTTGCTGTTGGCAGGCTGTAGAGTTACTCTGCTGCTGTCGCCAGGGGTGGGCCAAGGAGATTACGGCATTGGGTGTGAATGCGAGAGGCTGAGCCCAGCACCGTGTCGTGTGGGCGTAAAGAAGGGGAGGGCTAGTCCCGCTTGCGAGGGATGATGATGCCATAGCCCTCGGCATCGCGCTTGTACACGACCTGGATGGTGTCAGTCTCCATCTCCCTGCAGGGCATGCCGTGCCACCGCCAGCCAGCCTCAGCACCAGGCACAGGGTGCCCACCTTGGCCTCTGGCTACACACTGTGTGGGTCAGACCAGGTCACCTGTGGCCCAGCCCGCACCCCCAAACTCAACATAGCCGCGTTACCTCAAGCCAGCCCTCCCTCGTATCCATCAGGGGTGGTAGCCCTGCTATGCCATCCTCATGCAGCTTAGGCCATTGACTGAAGGCAGTGGCTGAGGCCAGGTCAGCCCTACAGGTGCATGGCTGGGCGTGTGGTGGGTACAGGCTAAGGGGCAGGGTCAAGACCAGTAGGGTGGGTTGTTCCTGAGCCGTGCACCTTCACTGGCAAGCAGCTGAGTTGGGGCACGCAAGGTGTACTGCCTTGCTGCCAGGGTTCAACTGCATTCAACCACGAGACAAGGGGAGTTCTACTAGACTAGTTGCCAGTGCTCATGGATGCCTACGGTACCTAAAGCTTCAGTGACTGGGAAAACATGGAACGGCTAGCATGGCCTGGCCTGGCCTAGGTGCTGGTCTGTGCAGACAGACCCTGGAACGGGGCAGACCCGGAGGTGTTGGGTTCACCTGAAGACAAAGAACTTGTGGCCAACAGCCTCCATGGACTCAATAGCCTCATCCACAGTGATGGGGTCCAGCTCCAGCACCTGCGCAGTCGACCTTGAGAGTATCATGTGTGGCCGTCCCTCAACCCTCCCTCAGCACCTCCTCAGGCCATGACCATCCAGCATGAGCTGCTTTAGCCATAGAAGGTGCTTCAATGCATGGGTTGCTTCAACACTCCTGTTATTGTTCATAACAGCCTGTTCAAGGCGGTAGGTTTGGGTTGGGTTAGGCATCAGTTCAGGTGAGGTCAAGTGATGGGTCAGGGGAGGGGAGGGCAGGGCAGGCGGGCAGGCAGGGCAGGTCACCTTGGTGCGCCTCACTGCTGCCGGGAACTCCTTGTTCAGGCTGGCAAACTCGGCCCGCAGCCGCTCCTCCTTGTCAAACACCCGAGTCTCGTAGATGACCTGTAGCAGGTGACAGACGTGAGGCAACAGCATCAAACAAGGCAGGTGCAGGTGCAGGTGCAGGTGCAGGTGCTGGGGCAGGTGCAGGGGCTGGGGCTGGGGCTGGGGCTGGGGCTGGGGCAGGGGCAGGGGCAGGGGCAGGGGCAGGGGCAGGGGCAGGGGCAGGGGCAGGGGCAGGGGCAGGGGCAGGGGCAGGGGCAGGGGCAGGGGCAGGTGCAGGTGCAGGTGCAGGTGCAGGTGCAGGTGCAGGTGCAGGTGCAGGTGCAGGTGCAGGTGCAGGTGCAGGTGCAGGTGCAGGTGCAGGTGCAGGTGCAGGTGCAGGTGCAGGTGCAGGTGCAGGTGCAGGTGCAGGTGCAGGTGCAGGTGCAGGTGCAGGTGCAGGTGCAGGTGCAGGTGCAGGTGCAGGTGCAGGTGCAGGTGCAGGTGCAGGTGCAGGTGCAGGTGCAGGTGCAGGTGCAGGTGCAGGTGCAGGTGCAGGTGCAGGTGCAGGTGCAGGTGCAGGTGCAGGTGCAGGTGCAGGTGCAGGTGCAGGTGCAGGTGCAGGTGCAGGTGCAGGTGCAGGTGCAGGTGCAGGTGCAGGTGCAGGTGCAGGTGCAGGTGCAGGTGCAGGTGCAGGTGCAGGTGCAGGTGCAGGTGCAGGTGCAGGTGCAGGTGCAGGTGCAGGTGCAGGTGCAGGTGCAGGTGCAGGTGCAGGTGCAGGTGCAGGTGCAGGTGCAGGTGCAGGTGCAGGTGCAGGTGCAGGTGCAGGTGCAGGTGCAGGGGCAGACAAACCTGTTCCAAGCTCTACTCGCAACGATACTCATCCATGCCTCACTTCAGCCACCAGCCCCCCCTCTACCTCAAGCCGTGGCAAAGAACAGCCCCCAGACGCAGCTGAAGAAACCTAGCTGTCGTGTCTCTACCAGTTCAACACCTGCCCCGCACCTGCCCCCCACCTGACCTCCACCTGCCCCCACCTTCACCCAACTTGCACCCACCTGCACCCAACCTGTTCCCAGGCCCACACCGCACCGCACCTCGTTCATAAAGTCAGCGAATTCTGCCTGCTCCTCTGCAACCGCCTTGGGCCCCGCACGCCCTGGCCACTTGCCCTTGATGATGGCCCGCTCCTTCACCTTGTGCAGCTTGCGCGTCAGCTACGGCAACACACAGGGCGGGGAGGCGTGTCGGAGCGGGGCGTGGAGCTGGAGGCGAGCTGGAGCTGGAGTGGGGAGGCGTGCTGGAGCAACCCCACCGGACAGCCCAGCTGCATGGCTGGAGACCTACCACAGCCTGCTGCCTGCAGCCCTACAGCCCTCAGCCCTACAGCCCTCAGCCGTACAGCCTTCACACCATGGTGGGGTGTTCACCAGACACTGAACAGCCATAGCCTGTCATGACAGGTCTTCAACTCCAGCTGCTCACATGCACCCAATGCATCCTCTGTGCTCATGTCTGGTGTCTCTGCTGCCCACCCTCCCCATGTACCCACTCCTGGGCACCCTCCCCACCCTCCCCATGTATCCACTCCCAGGCACCCGGACCTGGGTCAACCCACAGCCACCAAGGTGCCTGGCATGCGGGGTTGTTCACACTGCCACTGGGCGGTTGCCTGGTTGCACCACGGGGTGGGTGCTACGCCATGGCCTAACACATCTTGATGCCGACGTGCTCTGTCACAGTTGGTACATGAGGCCCTGCCCTGCCTACCCTAGCCACGCTGCCTACCCTGCCTACCCTAGCCACCCTGCCTACCCTAGCCACCTTGCCCACTATTGAGCCAGTGCGTAGCTTAGCCAGGCCAGAACCTACAGTGTCATGTCCAAGGTGTTAATCTGCCCATTACACCTGTGACTTTAGTGTGACATGCAAGCCTTAACCGTGTTCCATATTCCAGCTGTGATACAAGACTGGGGCTCTACTGACACCCAGCTCACTCCTTTCCCACTCACCCACCCAGCAACCCAGCCACACAGACACACAGACACTCCCTCCACCAGCCACCCAGCCACACTCAGGCTGGTGCCCAGCTCAGCCAGGCCAGCAGGGCGTCTGACTGCCCCCTCAAGGGCCCTGGCAGCTCACCTTGTCGGCCACCACGTCAATGCTGGCGTACAAGGTATCCTCACAGTCCTCCACACGCACCACCCCATTGTGCACTGTGAACAGAGTGACGTCAACCTTCTGCTCCCTGCATGCCATGCGTCAACCGACAACACCATGCATGCCATGCGTCAATGGACAACAATCTGCATGTCATGCGTCAACCAACAACAACCTGCATGCCAAGCATTGCCATGCACGGCGATGCAAGCACAGGGTGGAGGTGTGAGGCATTAGGCAGTGATGTAGCCTCCAACAAGTCATGCCAGCCAGGCAATGTGAAGAAGAAAAAGAAGAGGACTACTACGGTGCGGGAGCCTGCATGCATGAAGGGAGGAGCTTCTGCCTGGGGAGCGGCCTGCTCCCACCACCTATCCTAGATGGCTAAGCAATGTGAGGATGCCGAAGCTGCTCCACAGCAACCGGCCTGCTGCATCCACTCATGTGCTGGCCATCACACCCATTTTCCACTAGCTCCAACACATGCAGTCGTGACCACTGCCTGGGCCTGATCCTCAGTTCCACCCCAAGGCCTGTGTATGTGTTTGTGTGTCTCTCTTCTCATTCAGGCATGAGGGGGCAAAGCATCAAGGCGCATGGCATGGGGTGCGCACCGCTTGCCGTGTGTGCCGGTGTCTCCACCTCGCGCAGAGATGGTCACGTCCACCTGGCAGCAGACCAGACCAGGGTGGAGCAGCCTAGGTGGGACCGAGTGGGGACAAGGCAGCAGGTCAAGACATACAGGCAGCAGGGATAATGCTGATATGCAGACCAAGCCATGAAATCAGCACCACAGGCAGTTTCACAGCGCACAGCTGCACCGCATGGCACACTGCCACTGCTTGTGTAGTTGAGGGTGGACCTTGGCATAGAGCAGGCCTGTGAGATGCATGTGCATGCTGAGTGCCGCAGCGCCAGTCTCATGGTTCTGTTGCTGCTGCTGGCTTGCACCTCCGGCTGCTGAGCTGGTGGCTCCTATGACAGCTGCCAAGCTGGAGCCCACCTCCTTGATCTCCTGTGCATACTTGCCCACAGCCTTGGACATCTTCTCCTCAATGTACTTCCTGATGGCATCAGTGACCTGCGCGTCGGTGCCGGAGGCAGCAGCGGGGTGAGCTTAAAGAATTCGTTAGCAGAGTGTAGAGTTAGGGTTGATGGCAACATGTATTTGGTTTTATTAGGGGTGTGTAGGTACCTGCTCCTGGAGCTTGGAGCTTGCTTGCACCATGCACTATTTCCAATGCCCACACTCTGCCAGCCATAACGCATGCTTCATTGTCAATGTGCTTGCTGAAAGCATGACGTGCTGCTCCTGCCCTACAATACTATGTGCTTCTACAGCTGAGGCCAGAATGCGTGAGCAGAGCAGTGAGCAACAAAACGCATGCTGGATCTCCCTGTCACCTGATCGCACGCAGCCTGATGCATTTGCTCAATGTGGGCTGGGCGCATGAAAACCCAGGCAAACGGTGTTTCTTGGTAAAGCACGAGAGTGTGTGCAGGAGCTTACCCTGTCACCCTCCTTGGCCCCATGTGGTTTATCTGTGCATGAACACTTGCTTACAAGCACATGTCCTCACTTCAAGCTTGCGACCCTGAATAACCATCTTCACTGTGGAGGCAGCGGCAGCGGCGCGCACGCCGACTGTTGTGCCACGTGACGCCAGGCCTGTGAGCGAGTGAGCCCAGCCAAGATATTTGCTGATCTGATATCTCACTGACAAACACGCCTACCGATCAATACGCACCTGGCCGTGACAAGGTAACTGGCGCAACCTGCACAGAAATGCAGCAGGGCGTTAGCATGCGCGGAAGCAGCTCATCCGACAGCTCCCGGTACCTTCACATCTAGCTTCCGGTATGCAGAGCGAGCGATGGGAGCTTGTCTTTGCAGCAACATTGTGGAACCTAGAAACCGCGATCGGCGTCAGAGGCAGTCAGAAGTAGTCGCAGCTCCAGCCGAGCACAGGGTTGAGCGTCGCCTCCAGCATTCCCTCCCACCTGACAGAAGTCGTCTACTAAGCAGGTGGATGTCCACAAGGTTTTGTTTGCAATGTGCGCAGCATTGGGAGATTTAGGAAGAGTTGACGTGGCGGAGTGACCCTCGATTTGTTCAAACAAAAGCTCGTGTAGGGGATGTCCCAGATGTTTAGGAGTTGTCAGAGGCGCCACTTGCATGAACCACGCCTTGAACACCCAGCTTGAGGCCCAAGTGACGTCGGATGTTGTGCGGCAGGCGCTGAGCAGCACTCTTAAACTCTTATCACCCTACTGCAGTGTCCCTAAGAATGGAACGCTGCCTCTTAGTGGATGAAGCACAGTAACTAGACTACCTTCGTGACCCAGTTTTCTCCTGCTTACTAGAAAGGTTAATGAGGGTGTCAGTGTTCCTGAGCATTTAACTATAGTGCTTCTAGTGGGCAGATGAAGCATCAACAGCAAGTCATATGTCATTGCGCATATCATTGAAGTGTGACTACGCCGTGTCTGCGACTATTATGACTATAAAAATGACATCTTGCATCAGCAATAGCACAAGCGCTACAGCCCTTATAGCTCAGTTGGGAGAGCGTCAGACTGAAGATCTGAAGGTCATTGGTTCGATCCCGATTGAGGGCAGTGTTTTGAGCTACTTGAAGTGCGTCTGTCCGAGTTATGACCGTACATTTCACAACGCTTTTGAAATGGTGTGGGTGCAACGTGCCGAGTACGGTCGGCCGCTACAGTATTCTTTAGGCAAGCTTACCTTAAGCACTGTGCTAGGTTTCACGCAGTACGGCATCACAGTCTCCGCCATGCACGTCATCATGGTAGACAGAATGCATGAACACCTCTTGCATCAACTGTCCATATGAGCGCTATGCGTGGTGGTGGGCAAGAGGCCTGTGGTTTGTTGGGGTGCCTCTTTTCCTCGGGTGGTCCGCACATGCCTGCGACAGGTCCTTACAAGCCTATGCGTGCACAACCATGATGGCTCACCCTCCCACACACGCTCTAGTCCCTCTGGCCTGCTGCCCTCCTCCAAACCAGCTGCCTGGCACTGCCAGGGCTCACAGGTACAGCCCCTCTGGGACACCCTCCTTCTTCTTGTACAAAACCTTCTCCTTGGCCTTGGAGAAATCAGCATGTGTGACTCGCATGCGGCGCTCCCGTAGGGCCAGCAGGCCTGCCTCCGTGCATACAGCCTTGATGTCAGCGCCACTCAACTCGTCCTACGGGCAGCACATACAGCAGGGCAGCATACACCACATTCATACATTTTGGCACAAGGCCAAGGCTTGAAGGTGTTCTTGACTGCTTTCTTTAGTTTAATGAGGCAGAGCCACTGTTGATAAGGCTTTTTGTTTTCTGCTACACACAGGGTCAGGTTGTGACCCATGCAGGCATGCGACACCAGCTGGTACAAAGAGGTGTTTAATCAGAGCATTGCAGTGAACCACTGCCCAGCCTTGCCCAAGCTGTTGCTGGCTGCCTACCTGTTGAACCAGCTCAAGACTACCGCCCTGTGACCTCACCCCTGCTTGGACCCATACATGTTGGCAGCACGCCTTTCCTCCTTCACTTCCACCCTGCCTGCCTGATCCCAGACACCATTGAGGCACAGCCCACCTTGGCCATGACGAACTCCTCCAGGTTAACGTCCTCAGACAAGGTCATGCGCCCAGTGTGGATCCCAAAGATGCGTCGCTTGGTCTTGGCGTCAGGCAGCGGGAACTCAATCTGCAGCAGGCATGGTGCAGTTTGCTCCAGCTGCCCAGCATGCGCCACCCTGCGGCCCTCCTTACCCAGACATGCAGATACGTTGGGCCATATTCTCCCAGTCTCTGTGGCCTTCCTTTTCAATCAGGCATGTCTGTATACGCAACCTCACTCACACCACTACCTTCATGGGCCCTCTGTATGCCTGCTACTACCTACCATACCACCCTGACCCCTTCAAGGCTTGTAACCTAAACAAACCTCTCTACCTGCCACCCAGTAGGGCTTTGGAAGCAAAGCAGCCAGCAGGTGGCTAGCCTGCCTTCCTACCCACCCACACAGAATCTGCCCTGCCCGCCAGCCACACAAACCGTTTGGCTGGCCCATGCTGCATGAAGCATGTTGCCTGCTTGAAGCTAGGTGCACACACCTTGCGGTCGATACGGCCTGGCCGGATGAGGGCAGGGTCTAGGGACTCGATGCGGTTAGTGGCCATGATGACCTGTGGCAAACGGGCACAGGAGCACAACACCACACTGCCAAGCTACGCAAACCAGACAACACCCAGAGCTTTGCCAAACCCTGATGCCTGTACAACCAATTGCACCTCACCTGGCGTACTAGCAATGAACATGCCTGACGGCCACAGTCAGGTGCACATCACTTCAGTTCTCATGTCCGTCCCAACCCCGTCAGGACAACACAAGGCTGGCAGATGGTCACTCCTTCACTCCTCACGCATCTCGCCCACCAGACCCACTCAGACCTCACTCTTTGTATGCCTCGTGCTGCCATACAAATGTCATCATTTCAATCACAGTTTGCGTAAAGTCACACCTTGACGTCACTCATTGCATCGAAACCATCCAGCTGGTTGAGCAACTCCAACATGGTACGTTGGATCTCACGCTCTCCACCGCTGTGGGCATCGTAGCGCTTGGTACCAATAGCGTCAATCTCATCTGTGGTGTGGTAACCCATTGGAGACCATGATGAGATGATATGCGACAGGGCAGCAGGGCATGTTACAAAGGTGGGCGACAGGACGTGCAGCCTATCAAGGCATCTGAGCTGCTGCAAGGTGTACGAGCCAATGTGGTTGCACAAGCTCCTAGCATTGGCGGGAGCAGCAGCAGCAGCAGCAGCAGCAGCAACAGCAACAGCCACTACAGCAGCAGTGGCAGAGTCATCACCCAACAGCCTACACCAGCAACTGATGCGGTGGTGATGACAGTGATGGTGACATTGGTGATGATGATGCTGAGAATGGTGATGACGATGGTGATGGTGATGATGGTGATGGTTGGTGCGCACCTATAAAGACAATGGAGGGGGAGCACTCATCAGCCACCCTGAACAGCTCCCGCACCAGCTTGGGACCGTCACCCAGATACCTGGATGATGCACCAGGTACGCCATGTAGGACAGGTCACACTGGGCAGGTCACCCTGGGCAGGTCACCCTGGGCAAGTCATACACAGCAGGCCATGTTTGGCACGTCACATCTTGCATATTCTGATGATGATGGTGGTGATGACATCCAGCCGGCCACACCCAGCAGAAGGTGCTTGCAGGTGGTTCAGGCTACAACCATCAAATCTTTAGGGTTTCCATTTGTGCGCAAGCCTGTCTTCAACACCAGCTCAAGCTGAGTGCTGACAGCAGTTGCCATGGATGACTCACTTTTGGATGAGCTCAGACCCAACCACACGGAGGAAGGTTGCGCTGGTGCTGTTGGCCACAGCCTTGGCCAGAAGCGTTTTGCCGGTGCCTGGCTCCCCGTACAAGATGACTCCCTGCACGTGTGTTCAATTACTCAATCTAACCATGCAGGCACCACACCTCACACTTATACACCCCATGTCTTCAATTGTCACACTTTCATGTTTAGCATGTTTTAGGGCAGTGTGGCCAATCTGTTCTCGCTCCGCTTGCACGGGGAGGGCTATTTTACCAACGCATAGCAGCATGCAAACAGTCAACAACACGCCTCATCCCATCATCACCTTGGGGGGCTTGATTCCAATGTCCTCATACAGCTCTGGGTGCGTGAGGGGCAGCTCCACAGCCTGCAAGCCGGCACCAGGTAGCCAACCCGGATGACATTTTTACTTCGACCCACCATCGCCCATGTCAGCACAAACACGGGTGTGTCCAGGGCAGACGGCTGCCGTGGCTGATGTTGAACAAGCAAGCCGATCAGCCTAAACTGAACATTGCTCACCAGACCGGCTGTGCTGCTTAACTGCTTGCTGCATGCCAATCGTCAGCCACAGTGACATGGCACTGGGACTGTGATCCTGATCTGGCTCATGTCACACCTCCTTGATCTCCTGGATCTGTGGCTCCAGGCCGCCCACGTCCGCATAGGACTCCAAGGGGGCCTTCTCCACCTTCATCACCGACACCATGGGGTCTGCCTCATCGGCCAGGATGCCCACCACCGCCATGGCCTGCAGCGCCGGCACACAGGCTGGTCAAGGGGTTGACCAGGCTGACTGCTTCATTGGGACTGTTCTGGCTGTGAGGTCAGGCTGTGTGATCAGGCTGGCATGGGCGACTTGCAGCACCCTGATGATGGAGCACCTGCCGCCCCAACTCCTCACCATGGACTCTGCTCCTTACCTTTGCCGCTACAGAGGGTGCTGGAGTTGTGAGCACTGTGACTGCTAAGCGTCAGACAGTTACTGGCCAACATCACTGTGCTGATCATGTGCCTCTCAGGTCTGGCAAATACCCAGACCTGGTCCTCACCTTGTTGTGCAGCAGCACGGAGCAGCCAGGCTCCAGTTGAGTCTTGTCCACGAATGACATGATGCAAACATAGTACTCCGGGCCAGTGGCGGAGGATACGATGGCATGGCTGCGGCATCACACGCAGGCTCACACAAGGGTCACTCCCTAGTCACATGCCCATGGCCACGCTTGCATCACGGAGCAGTGCAAGGCAGAACCTCCCCCTTGAGCACTCTGCCAGGGTCAAGGACCTTGAACACCCCTTGAGCACTCTGCCAGGGTCAAGGACACAACGGGATCTAGAGGTTGGCATCTGCATAGCGCAGTCTAGGGCTGCTGGTGACATTACCAGCAGCACCCTCAGCTACTTGATCCAGCTGCTGCCCACTGTTGCCAGCTGCTGCCCGCTGCCTGAAGCTGAAACCTCCTGTATTGACAAGCACGGCCCACCTGTCGAGAGCAGCAGCTGGCCTGTACTGGCTACTGGTGATGCCCTGCTTTCCCATGCTGATGCCCAAGCCTCTACTGCTGACTTGCCTGCCAGCTGAATACCTTAGCACTACCTGGATCACAACATCTGCGGCACTGCTCCCTCAGCTGCTTGCCCACCAGCCACACCAGGCTGACACCTTAACGATGTAAGCAGCAGCTGCCACTGGTCCTTGACCGTTGCCTTCCCCCTCTATTAGGGCCTTTGATAGGCACTGGGGCTGGTGCTGTTGCCATGCTGGACCCTAAGCAGTAGGCACTGAGCTGCTGACCCAGCATGCCATGTGCGCTGCCACGGCTGCTGTCTGAAGCACATGAGACTGTCTGCAAGGTACCCAGCTGCTGACCCGCTCACTTTTCATCAATGATCTCCTCAAGGGTACCCACTGTCAGGGGGGTGCCACGCAGCTCATCCACCTGTAATGGCCAAGGCAGGAGTTCTGCAGAGCCATGACACAACCCTGTCCAGCCACTAGTAGGGCAGGGGGTGGTAGGGCAGGAAGCTGTGCGTGGACTAAATGTGGTTGTGCAGTTGGGTATGTGCCCCCCAGCTTCACATACTGCCCCCAAGGCGAGCATCAGTTGTGCACCTTTGTCCGGTCTTCCTCATTGCGTTCCTCGTGGGGCTTCAATAGCTCCTGATTCTTAACAAACTCTTCCTCCATTAGCAGGTAGTCCTTCACCCTCTCGAGCTTCAAATGGCGCAGCTTGCACTTGGCGCTGGGCGTGACCACTGGCAGCCTAGCGGAGACACCGCCTGCTGCATCCCGCTTCCGCTGCTTGCGACCAACGCGAGGGGGGGGTGCGGGGGGTTCGTATTTTTTCTTCTTCTCCTGCACCCATGACGGTTCAGGTTGCAGCTGCCAAGGGAGCTGCTGTAGCAATGGCAATGCATCGTCGAAGGCTCGCGCGATCTAGATCAACAAGAATCGGGGTCCTGCTGCGTCCTGATAACTGCAGCAGATACCTGCTCTTTTTTCTGCTCCCCGGGAGGCCCTCCAGGCGCCCCGGGCTGAGATTGGTTCTGCCCCAGTTTTGCTAGTGCTGCAGGGCTTCACAGGCTAGCGGTAACAGGGGCAAATGAGATGTTTGTTGCAGTCACAGGGCGCGATGAACAGGTTTTACGACAGCTACGTCCGCACGAATGCGACAGGTTGATGTCGAGCTGAATCAAACTTGCTGCAAATTGATCTACTTCCATGCATGACCTAATGCAAGGGTTATGCTACCGCCACGACTCTGACCTTTTATTGGCATGCTGGTCCTGCTGGTCATGTTACGCTATGCTGTATGTATGCACCGACGTGGTAACACGCCAGATCACGCATCATCACGCTGCATCCCATTCATTATTTCATCATTCATCATTCGTCATTTCACCAACCCAGCACATAATTCCCCTACTACGGCGTAGAGGCTGTGTTATCTGTTATCCGAACTGTTTGCATGCAGCAAGCATCCGGCACCAATACGTAATTTCCTACCCCTCCCCCCTCGCGAGAGTCAGGCAACCAATGTTGGCATGAAACACATGCTCTGATGTAAGCAACAGTTACAGCATTGCGCGGTGCACACATGCTACTGTGCTACAGGCTGCTGGGCTAGGGCCTTGGGGGCTCGGTCTCGCAGCACCTTGTAGCCCAATGCTGGGTATTCCCTGCCCTTGGCAGGAAGCCTTGCTCGGTGTTCCCACCTACACAGCTCCAGTGGGCGCCACTTGCTCTCCCCTGCCTGCTGCATGTTGAGGGCTGTGTTGCAGTGCCTGTCCACCCATTTGCCAATGTCACCAGGGGTATCCTGGTGCAGCTGTGGGCACCACATGAGCCCCCGCACTGGCGCCTCAAACCGCTTGCTCCTTGCTGATCGCAACAAGCGGTTCTGCACCTGACCTGGCTGGGGCTTACAGCCTTCAAGCCTGGTGGGCTCGCTGCGGTGCAGCTCCTCCTCACAGGGCTGGGGGCTGTTCATAGCCGAGCTGACCATGAACAGGTACAGCACCGCTTGTTGCGGTCAGCCTGGAGCAAGCTGTTCGAACTTCGAGGCGCCAGTGCGGGGGCTCATGTGGTGCACCAAGCTGGTCCAGGCCACCCCCGGTGACATTGGCAAATGGGTGGACAGGGACTGCAGCACAGCCCTCAACCTCCAGCGGGCAGCGGAGAGCAAGTGGCGCCCACTGGAGCTGTGTAAGTGGCAACACCGAGCAGCGGCTCCTGCCAAGGGCAAGGAGTACCCAGCAAGGAGTCTCATCTGTATCGTTCCAAATACAATAGATGCCCGAAAGCACCCTAACTCAGGCGTTCCCAACTACCTGAAAACCACCCCCCTGTGATACGAAGCCCGTATCTCCGCAGCCACTCAGTCAAAAATATATGTAAACAGTGCTTTGAACAGAGGAGAGTCATATCTACGAAATGGCAGACGCAGCAAAAACTATCTCGCTCTCAGCGGTGCTCAGTGCCTGTCCAAAGATAAGCATTTGAATTCATGCGATTTCGCCACATGCGGGGCGCGCCGCACTAGCACGCTTCGCCACGCTGTTGTGAGTGGCACCTGCAACACGCAGCAGCAGTCGGAACATGTTTTGCTTTTGGCATGTGGACGCGACGACGGCAGTTGTGACGACTGGATACCACTATGAGCTTTTGGAGCTGCTGCTGGCGCTAGTGCATTACCGGCTGCTCTACTACGCTTAAACAAGGTGCTAGGTGCAGTACGTGGTGTTGTCTCACCTTGCTTTGCTGCCCTCGACTTGTTAGCTGCAGGTGCCCCACGCTCACGGGACGTGCTTGCCGCTGCCAGCTGTTGCTGCTGCTGAGGGGGTGCACCAGCAGGCTCAGCCAGCTCAGGGGTGGTGCCTGCAGGTGTCAGCTGCTGCTGAGGGGGCGCAGCTGCAGCAAGCTTCCCACGGATGTGGGTGCACACGTGGCTCAGGGTACCCTCCAGCTTGCCCCAGCCCCAGCCCCAGCCCCAGCCCCAGCCCCAGCCCCAGCCCCAGCCCCAGCTGCTGCCCCAGCCCCAGCCCCATCCCTTGCCCCAGCCCCAGCCCCAGCCCTTGCCCCAGCCCCACCACCGGGTCTCTGCTCCCAGCCTTCTGGCAGGTGCTGCGGGGTGACTGCTGCTGTCACTCGCAATACGAGCACCTTGCCATGGCGATCGCATGTGCACCCATCAAATTGCAGGTGTATTGCCTTTGCGCGCAATAGTTGGTCTGAAAGCAGGCAGCAGAGCAAAGACATGTGGTTATTCCCAGCCTCAGCCCCCCCTCAACCCTCCCCTCAGCCCCCCCTCCCACCCCCTACCACTCCCTTCCACCCCCTTCCACTCTCTCCCAGCCCCTTCCCACCCATGCCACCCTGCCTTCCCCTTTGCATCTTACCAAGGGTCTTGCGCCGCATGTAGGTGGACACGATGTGGAATTCACGCCCAACTGTGGATGTCTTGCCTGGCCGGTGAGGGTTGGGGAGGACGCACTGCTCAGAGACGAAGAACTGTCGGCACTTGGAGAGGGCACGGCGGCTGACACCTGTCTCTAGATGCAACCTGACGGTGCTCAAGCAGTGGTGAGCATTGTAGGGTGCAGTCCGGGCTGCTGGCCTCCCCACAGGGCTCTCTTGAGTTGGAATGAAGATGTCAGTTGGTGAGGGTGCTGGGCTGAGCTGCTCCCATAGCTGTAGCCATCAGCATGTGTACCTTGTAAGCGGTATAACTTGTCACATACAAACCCAATGATTGAGTTGCATAGTACCACGGACGCGTTAGTGAGTATGCTATAAAAAATCTGTGTGAGGTCAGGCTGTTTGTTCAATGGTGCAAAACATAAAGCGGATCATAGCTGGAGGGGGTGACTAGTCCTTACTGTGCCGCCCACCATTACAGCGATACAGCGCTGCCACACACAGTTTCGAGTTTCTTCACATCCTCGCCAAGCGGCCTGCACCATCAGGAACCTCGCGCAGCCATGTTTGCCGGACTTCAGTGGTGTGCGCCACCGACATGTCGTGCATCGCTAACGGATAGCCAAGGACGTAGCTTACCGGTGTAGCTAACCACGGTCTGCGATTGGGACACATTCGGGGTCACATGTGGCTGCCCGCATCGAAAGACTCCGATGGCAATTCCAGTCTTACATTAAACGCGCAATATCACATCGCAGCAGACGCAACAAACGTTACATCAAAAGATTGAGTAGGTGGGCCGCAGTTGCATGAAGATTGCCAACCCCATGTTGGGAACGCCTGACCCTAACCCGTATTCTAGTCAGGCGCCCCCAACATGGGGTTGGTAATATGCATGCAAGTACTCTCTCAATACTGTATCGTTTTCGATAGCGTTTATCACATTGGTAGCTGCAAATCAATGCGCGTCATCTGACCATCAGCGCAAGCCATTGGAGTTTTTGCTCGCGTACTGCCACATGTGCCCGCGAACAAACCACAGCGGCGATATGGGTCTCCTTGGCACGGTGAGCCACATCGCTGTGACCCCATCTACCTAGCGCAGTGAGCGGGTTTTGCACACATGGAATGTCCGGCAAACACCCATCGCGATGCCTGCCGGGCGTGCAGGGCGCCTAGACGGGGTGTTTGGAACATATAAATTATACTTACTTCCGCCAAATACACCATTTGGGTCGGCGCACACTAAGGTATCACCGGCTAATACACCCCCTCCTCCACTGTGTCCTCCATTGTGTTGCACCCGCTGCACCCACAAGAAAATGGCTATATTTTATTTGTTCTTGACCCATTAGCGCATCTGTTGAAACAAACCGCACGTTAAACAGCCCATGCCTCTATCTGTTTGACAGCTTTGAAGTTACATCATCTTCTCCAAGCAGAATCAGGGGCACGGGGCTGTGGGGTGGCAGTTGAGCTATGAAACTTTGCACGCAGGTGGATGGCATGTAGGGGAGTGTAACTCTCAGAGGAGCCGAGTCCAAACTCGGACATGGTGTGGAGTTGTGCGACTGACTGCATGGCTCTGGTCCTGAGATCGGCTAAGGGAGTTGGGGGTCACAGACCAAAGTGAGCTTTTGCCTTATCTGAGTATGAGCGTTTGTAACACTGTCGTAGATGAGCTTAACCTAGTAAGTAGCATGCTGTAAGTCACAATGGTCGAGCTGTGGCATTGCCCTCCAGGTATGGGGAGGAGGTGGGCTCAGTGCCACATCGCTGCAACCGCTTTCCGATCCGACTGCTGCCGCCGACGCGCATGCCCATGTAGAGCAGCCTGAGCGACGCGGGCGGTCGCAGCGATGACTGCATGCTCCGCTACGGCTCAAATTTGAATCACTAACTTTGACGCTTTGTTGTGCACGGCCTACTCGGTGTATGTTTATTCTGGATGGGTGAAAGGTAGCTGGCTGGGTTGGCTACATACTGAGCCAGCTAGCATTGAATTTGGCGCAGCGAGTGCAGAGATACAGCCGTCCTACTACCAGGGGTCGGTTTACTGTCATTTTTTGAATGTTGGGGGCGCCTGAATTCTAGCCATAACCCTAACCCCTAAACCAACATTAACCCTCACCCTGTCTGCTTATGGACGGCGTCATTAGCTGCAGCAGTCACGAGCACGACATATGCAGTCACGAGCACGAGCATGACAGCTTGGGGCGGGCAGCCTGGGGCGGGCAGCCTGGAGCGGGCAGCCAGGAGCTGGCAGCATCAGACATACAACCACACTCACGATAAACAAGGACCGGTCGCGATTGGACCGACCATAGCTCATTGGAAAGAGGAGTAGAAGGCCGTTCGATCGGTACGAGTCTTATGTAACTCCGTGCATCCGTTGCGACGTAATATGGCCGCGATTTTCCTAACCACGTATCTGCACAGATGTCGGTTGTCCTTTATCTGCACAGCTGCTGATAGTCGACATCTGCACAGATGCAAGCGATGTCGACATCTGTGCAGCTGCGGGAAGTCGACATCTGCACAAATGTCGTATACCGCGACCAACATCTGTGCAGATGCTGACGACGACATCTGCACAGATGTCGACTATTACATTCAATGCTTGGCTGTGCAGATGTCGTGACCCACATCTGTGCAGCTGCTGACAACGACATCTGCACAGATGTCGACTATTACATTCGAGCCTTGGCTGTGCAGATGTTGTCCGTAGCATCTGCACAGATGTCGACTATTACATTCGCGGCTTGGCTGTGCAGATGTCGTGGCTTCGTCTGCACAGATGTCGACTATTTCATCGACTATTACATCCGCAAAGCACATGCATTGACACCCAAACACCCCGCAACACCTCGCTACACCCCCGCAAAACACATGTATTGACGACCAAACACCCCGCAACACCTTGCTACACCCCCGCAAAACACATGTATTGACGACCCAACACCCCGCAACACCTCGCTACACCCCCGCAAAACACATGTATTGACGACCAAACACCCCGCAACACCTCGCTACACCCCCGCAAAACACATGTATTGACGACCAAACACCCCGCAACATCCCCGCAAAACACATGCATTGACACTCAAACATCCCGCAACACCTCGCTACGGGACTTGCAAGCACATGTCTCGATGCACCATCACTTCACAACACCTGAATATGGAAATGCTAAGCACATGCATTGATGCACCCAATGACCGCAACACCTCCCTACGATGTGACAAGGTAGCAACGACACAACACAACAACAAGGTGACACCACACACCATCACCATCACCATCACCATCACCATCACCACGCTCAGGTTAAACATGCATCACCATCACCATCACCATCACCATCACCACACCACACCACACCACACCACACCACACCACACCACACCACACCACACCACACCACACCACACCACACCACACCACACCACACCACACCACACCACACCACACCACACCACACCACACCACACCACACCACACCACACCACACCACACCACACCACACCACATCACACCACACCACACCACACCACACCACACCACACCACACCACACCACACCACACCACACCACACCACACCACACCACACCACACCACACCACACCACACCACACCACACCACACCACACCACACCACACCACACCACACCACACCACACCACACCACACCACACCACACCACACCACACCACACCACACCACACCACACCACACCACACCACACCACACCACACCACACCACACCACACCACACCACACCACAACCCAACAAGGTGACAACACAACAACATCGCAGCAAGGCGGCAAGATGACGAGGACAACAAGCACGGGCTGACAACCACCCAAGCGCTCAGCTATCCCTTTTGTAAGGGATGGGTAGGGTCATTGTGGTGTGTGGGCATGGCATGGTCAGGGTGGGCTGGGTGGGCTGCTACTCCAAGCTGCCCGCTCCAGGTTGCCCGCTCCAGGTTGCTACGCCAAGGGTAGGGTAGGGAGAGGGCTGCTACGCCAAGGGTAGGGTAGGGAGAGGGCTGCAGCGTGTGTTGTGGGGCGGGGGGTGGGAAAAGCGGGAGGTAGGTGGGGTGCCAGGCTTGGAGGTGGTGGGACAGGGGAGGGGAGGGGGAAGGGGGAAGGAGGAAGGGGGGAAGAGGGAAGGGCCGACCGTGGTACCTGCAGTAAACAATGGGCATCTTTGCGGTTAGGCTGGGCATCGGACCACCCATGTGCAAGGGCTGGCCACTCACTCTTTGCTAGCGCCACTTCTATACCTACTTGGCATCGCCTCCATGGCTGCAGCTCCTGGCTGCTCTTGCGCTCCATGCACCTGCTTCTTGTGGTAGGGTGATGAAGGAGGTGCTGGTGGGGGAGGGAGGGGAGGGGAGGGATGGGATGGGATGGGATGGGATGGGATGGGATGGGATGGGATGGGATGGGATGGGATGGGATGGGATGGGATGGGATGGGATGGGATGGGATGGGATGGGATGGGATGGGATGGGATGGGATGGGATGGGATGGGATGGGATGGGATGGGATGGGATGGGATGGGATGGGATGGGATGGGATGGGATGAGATGGGATAGGATGGGATGGGATGGGATGGGATGGGATGGGATGGGATGGGATGGGATGGGATGGGATGGGATGGGATGGGATGGGATGGGATGGGATGGGATGGGATGGGATGGGATGGGATGGGATGGGATGGGATGGGATGGGATGGGATGGGATGGGATGGGATGGGATGGGATGGGATGGGATGGGATGGGCTGGGCTGGGCTGGGCTGGGCTGGGCTGGGCTGGGCTGGGCTGGGCTGGGCTGGGCTGAGCTGGGCTGGGTGTAGGGAAGGGGAGGTTGGGACCATTGAACCTGCAGCAATTCAGTGGTTGGCAAATCATCAGGCAAGGTACTTGGAGCCACATGACTGCAAGATAAAATACTCACCATTCGCTAGGATTGGGTTTGTGTGGGTGCACCCAACTTTGTTTCAAGTGCACTCAGCTTCGTCTCTTGCATGGCTCCTGACCGCCTCTCCGGGCTCCTCCACTCCTCTTCCGCTCCGTCTCACAGGCTTCGGGCTACGTGCCCTAGTTGCACCTCATGCATTTCTTATGCCGCATCGCTGCATCGCTGTGTCGCTGCATCACTGTACCTCCTTCCTTTTCCTGTCGCTATCTCTTGATCCTATCGCTTAACCTGATGGCATCTTTTTATGACTGGTCGCTAATGCTATGCGGCTGGCTGGCTGGCTCGTAGCCTTTTGGCGACGAGTTTTGTTGGCTGCTCCTGGCTGCTCATTGCTGCTATACGGGGCATTCTAAGCTCCTTCGCGGTTCCTTGGCTTCCTTCGCGCCACCTTCGCGAAAACGTCATGCAGATATCACACAGATTGTTGAATAATGGAAGAGTCTTGATTCCTTCGCGGTGACTTTGCTTCCTTCGCGGTGCCTTTGCGTAACCTTTATGCAAGCCTTTTCTTCATGTGCTCAGCTGCACTACGTCGACAGCTGTGCAGATGTCGAGGGATGCTTGGCTGTGCAGATGTCGACTGTGTCGACAGCTGTGCAGATGTCGAGGGATGCTTAACTGTGCAGATGTCGACTGTGTCGACGGCTGTGCAGATGTCGAGGGATGCATCTGTGCAGATGTCGTTTGTGTCGACAGCTGTGCAGATGTCGAGGGATGCTTGGCTGTGCAGATGTCGACTATATCGACAGCTGTGCAGATGTCGAGGAATGCTTGGCTGTGCAGATGTCGACTGTGTCGACAACTGTGCAGATGTCGAGGGATGCATCTGTGCAGATGTCGTTTGTGTCGACGGCTGTGCAGATGTCGAGGGATGCTTGGCTGTGCAGATGTCGACTGTGTCGACAGCTGTGCAGATGTCGAGGGATGCATCTGTGCAGATGTCGACTGTGTCGACGGCTGTGCAGATGTCGAGGGATGCATCTGTGCAGATGTCGTTTGTGTCGACAGCTGTGCAGATGTCGAGGGATGCTTGGCTGTGCAGATGTCGACTGTGTCGACAGCTGTGCAGATGTCGAGGGATGCTTGGCTGTGCAGATGTCGACTGTGTCGACGGCTGTGCAGATGTCGAGGGATGCATCTGTGCAGATGTCGTTTGTGTCGACAGCTGTGCAGATGTCGAGGGATGCTTGGCTGTGCAGATGTCGACTATGTCGACAGCTGTGCAGATGTCGAGGAATGCTTGGCTGTGCAGATGTCGACTGTGTCGACAGCTGTGCAGATGTCGAGGGATGCATCTGTGCAGATGTCTTTTGTGACGACGGCTGTGCAGATGTCGAGGGATGCTTGGCTGTGCAGATGTCGACTGTGTCGACAGCTGTGCAGATGTCGAGGGATGCATCTGTGCAGATGTCGACTGTGTCGACAGCTGTGCAGATGTCGAGGGATGCATCTGTGCAGATGTCGTTTGTGTCGACAGCTGTGCAGATGTCGAAAGATGCTTGGCTGTGCAGATGTCGACTATGTCGACAGCTGTGCAGATGTCGAGGTATGCTTGGCTGTGCAGATGTCGACTGTGTCGACAGCTGTGCAGATGTCGAGGGATGCATCTGTGCAGATGTCGTTTGTGTCGACGGCTGTGCAGATGTCGAGGGATGCATCTGTGCAGATGTCGACTGTGTCGACGGCTGTGCAGATGTCGAGGGATGCATCTGTGCAGATGTCGTTTATGTCGACGGCTGTGCAGATGTCGAGGGATGCATCTGTGCAGATGTCGTTTGTCCTAATGGCATCGACATGCATCTGCACAGATGCCGGGCTCATTAAACCAACATCTGCACAGATTCCCAAAAAGGGGGGGGTACCTCGCGCGCGGATCGTTGTATCTTCGCAACCGCTGCGAGTTAAGACTTCATTCAAGAGAGAGGTCCCCCTTAAACTCAACGCTCTATCGTTCTATCGGAGCAGAATGTCCTTCCGATGCAAAAAAGGCCCTCGCGTCGGCCCTATTTATCGGGAGTGCACTCCCTACGCCCCTTCAGCCCAGCCCAGCCTAGCCCAGCCCAGCTTGAAGGTTAACAACCCAGCCCAGCCTGGAGCCCAGCCCAGCCTGATTAGAGGTGTTAGCCCATAGCAAACATGGCCCAGCAGCCAGGAGTTGGGTGCTATGGGGCAGTAACCACCAGCCCACCCCTTGTTGTTGAAGGTTTGACGGTAACCCTCCTGCCTTTTGGCCCCTTCCTCCTTCCCTCTCCTGTCCCACCACCACCACCACCACCTCCCAGGCCATCACTACAAGGCAGCAGCCGGGCAACAGCCCTTCCCTTATCCCAAGCAATGACACAGCTGCCATGTGGCAGGTGTGGCAAGGCATGTGTAGCCCTGAGTCAGCTGCCATGTGTCATGAGGTGCATGGCTTCCTTAGCCATGTGTTTGCTGCTGTTCGTCGTAAGTATATAGTTTGAATAGCCATGAGTCAACTGGTATGACATGAGCAATGCATGGCGTGTGAAGCAGTGTGTCAGTTGCTATGACATGAGAGGTGCATGGCGTGTGCAGCCCTGAGTGTTAGTGGCTTGTGTCATGTGGTGCATGCCTGGCAGCACCAGTTTTAGTGTGCAAACAGCAGTTATTAGCCATGAGTAAGTTTGTGTGCTAGGCATGACTCTACTGGTGATGCCGTGTGATGTTACATTAATGTAGGAGGCCACATGTGGCAGCAGATGTCAGCAGGCATGTAGGTTGTAAGCCAATGCTGACTATACACTCATGCTTTGATACCCTGTGCACGGTCTATGAAACCCTGCACTAGGTCTTTGAAACCCTGTGCAAGGTCAGCGAAACCGTGCACACGGTCAGAAACGCCTAGGAACTGAGCCACACCAAACCCTGTGCACGGTCTATGAAACGCTGTGCACGGTCTATAAAACCCTGCACACGGTCAATGAAACCCTGCACACGGTCTTTGAAACGCTGCACACGTGACACGTGATAGCATAGTTCATGACACAAGAGTGCGCTGCGGAGGATGAAACAAGGGGAGAGAGAGAGGATGAAACAAGGGGAGAGAGAGAGGTGCGGGTGTGCTGACAATGGCTGCAATTCAAGCCCCGATGTGATGATGGGTGTGGTGGTGCATGGATCCAGCAGGCTGTGCATGAGGCCCAGGTTGATCACTGTGCTAGCCACACGCAGCTCTTGAGGTGTGATGCTGGTGGGTTGCATGAGCTGGTAGCCCTGAGCAATGGCGGCAGCGACACTAGGGTGCCAGGATCCAGGCAAGAGGCAATGAAGCGCAGCGAGCACGCCGGCAGTGCTGCTGAGCAGCCAGTGGTCTGGCAGAGTGGCGGCTGTGACAGTGCTTGCTGCTAGGTGCCTAGGCAGCTCTGAGCCCTGGGGCATCAGCCAACCCTTGCGCAACAGGACAGCATGCTGCAGGTCGTCAATGGTGCTGCCATCCTGGAATGTGATGCGAAAGTACTTAGGCCTGCACTCATCGCCCTTATAGGTGACGACGCCCCAGCGCTCGGGCGCTGCCTTGTTGGCTGGGCAATGCACCACACGCCCATGCAGCTCCCGGGCAGCCTTGATCTTGCTGAGCACAGCTTTGGAGAGAAAAGGATCCTGCAGCGGTAGAGGTGCTGGCGCAGCGAGCAATTGCCTGTCCCTAACCTCCCCCAAGGTCACTCCAGCCCCCACGCAACGCGGGCACAGCCAGTCACCCTCGGGCACCGCATCGAGAGCAGGTGTGAGACAGTAGGTGTGCCAGCCAGTGCCGCAGCCATCGCACAGCAGCATGACTGCCTCATCACCCGTGAAGCGGCACACTTCGCACGGGTGATCAATGTGAGGGCGTGCCAGACCGACATCAATGGTGCCATCCAGGTCAAGCAGGTGGCAAGGAGATAGGTTGGAGATGTGCTCATTGAACTGGGTGCCACACTTGCCCGTGAGCACTGCCACCCCGCTGTCCTTGACTACCACCACCCGATAGATCTCTGGGCGTGCCTCTAGCTGCAGCATGTTGTGCTTGGCAGCAAGGCGGAGATAGACAAAGTCACCTGGTTTGAAGGAGCGGGCTGCTGGCTGATAGCTGCCGGAGCGAGTCATGGCATACCTCAGCTGGTCCCGGTGCTGAGCTACAGCCTGGTTGCCCATGGCGATGACCATGTTGTCGGTGACAGCGGCTGCACGTTGCATCACCAGCTCTGCAACCAGCTCTGGGTCGTCAAAGTTGATGGGCTGGTCCACCCGCTCAGCTATAGCTGGGGGTACCACAGGCTTGCGCGCAAACAACAGCTCGTAGGGTGTCATGCGGGTGCTCTCCTGGGTAGAGCACCTGTACCCCAAAGCAATCATAGGCAGGGCATCATCCCACTGGTCAGTGACACGGTTGCTGGTGCAGTGCTTGCGCAGGCATGCCTTGACAGTCTGCACACATCGCTCAGACAGCCCATTGCTCTGAGGGTGGTTAGCAGAGGTGGTGCGGTGATCAATCAGGGCGCGCTGCAGCAGCTCAGCAAAGGCCCCCTGGAACTCTGTGCCACCGTCAGTGACCACTTCAGCACAAGCACCATAGCGTCCCAGCACGTGATGCGCAAATGCTGAGGCTGTGGTGACTGCTTCCTTATTGGGGATGGGGATGATCTCGACCCATTTAGACAGATGCTCAATGCAGACCATGATGTACTTGTGGCCAGAGCGGCTGGGGATGAAAGGACCACATAGGTCTACACCCCAGCGGTAGAAGAGGGCACGAATGGGCAGGCTGTGCAGCTCAGGGGATTTGGCATTGAATGCAGCTTTGACCCTATCACAAACGGTGCATCGTGCCACAACAGCCTGCGCATCAGCTGCCAACCCGCGCCACCAGTAGGTGTGTTGCAACAGAGCTGCCGTGCGCCTGCCACCAAAGTGCCCAGTGTTGTTGTGCATGGTGGACACCAAGTGTGGGCGCTCAGCAGGGGCAGGAACAATGCGAGTGCTGCCGTCTGCCATGCGCCTAAGCAACTTGTGGCTGTCCCAGACATAAGCCTGAGCGCGACGCTGTGCCCGACGCTGCTCAGCATGCGACAACCCAGTAGGCAAGGTGTGGTGCTGAAGCAGCTGCATTGTGGATGTGCCATCGTGTATGTCACGTTCGGTGTCGGCAACATCAGCAAGGTGAGCAAGAGTAACTGCTGGCTGCGCAGCTGTGGCTGTGGGCAAAGCTGGATCAGGTGTTGTAGATGGTGAGCAGTGCTGGGTGGTGCTGGTGTGAGAGCTGGGCAACAGCTGTGCATCCCCCCCAACAGCAACAACCAGCGCATGCGAGAGGGATGAGGAGGATAGGCAGCTGTGAGCATGGGCGTGCAGCAAGCTGGCATGGTGCAGGGCAGCCGCCACCGCATACAAACTCTCTGCAGCCGTGGCGTCCATGCAGCGCCCAGTGATCTGGTGGCGGTCAGCTGTAGTAAGCCCCGGTGCGGCCGTGGTGCCAACAACATAACCCAGCGCCAGCTCCCTCTCTTGGATGTTGGGTTCACGAGCGGTGCCTGCTGCAGTGAGTAGCACACCCTTCCCCCCGCCACGGAAAGCATAGGAGGCAGGATACGCCACCAGGGTAGGGAGGGCTCGTAGCGCCTGGCCTGGCTGGTTGACTAGAAAGAAAGGAGGCGCGTCAGCATGTTGGGCAATGGGAACAGCTGTGCCAGGGGATAGTATATCAGCTACAGATTGAGGAGGGTGTGGCAGGATGTGCTGCAATACCGCCATGAAGTGGGAATGGTCACAGAGGTTGGTCCACCAGTTGCGCAAGCGGTGTGCCCGAGCACCTAGCTGTGCTGCGTCAAAGCAAATGGGGGTGCCTATACTGGTGCAGACTTCTGTGAACTGATTGCGAATGGCGTTGGAAAGGAAGTTGTGCTGAAATGCTGTGTTCTCGAGCACATACCCAGGGCGCAGCGCTGGTTGAAGCTGTTGCAAGCAGCCCACAAGCCGCATGGTGGGGAAGAAGGTGCTGGACCTGGGCCCATGCAGGCCAGCCAAGCTGCCAGCAGGAGATAGGTCTTGGCACTCCCATCCAGCGACCACTAACCACTGGTGCTGACCGCGTGCACCAGCGCGCACCAGATCAGCGGAGGTGATGGAGCAGACATCCTGGGGCAGAGTAGTGAGAGCATTGGCGTGAGCATGGGGTGGCAACAGCCCAGGATAGGTGGCAGAGAGGTGAGAGAGGCGGTGGCGCATGAGCTGTCTGCAGGCTGGTGATGTGTCGCAGTAGATGTAGCGCTGCACCCGAACCCCATTGCGCAATAGCATTTCCAGCCCAGCACCTAACCCCCCAAAGAGCTCTAAGAGCACCACTCCCTCTGCTGCCACTGCCGGGGAAAAGGTGCTGGCCACGCTGCTGGTGTTGATGGTCAGTGGCATGCACACTCCATGAATGTCAGGCGGACCGGTAACGCTGCCCTCCAGGGTGGGAGAGGTAGGTGCCCCCAGCAAGGACAGTCCAGCAGCCCTGACCCAAGCCATGGCACGACCCGCTAAAGCACTTATGGCAGACTGCACCCAGGAGGTGGGGGTGAGAGGCTCATGGTGGTAGGCATCAGCGGCACTTCCCTGGTTGCCAAGGATGAGATCATCATGCGTGACCACGGCCAGGGCAGCGGGGTGAGTAGGGGGTGGTAAGGTAGAGGTGCCTCGCACTGGTGCTCCATTGAGCAAGGCGGTGCCGGGTGCAGGGCAAGAGAGAACTGGATCCAGGCAGGCACCAGTGTTGTCGACACTGGTGGAGCGGGGCGAGCGGGAGAGAGCGTCCGCGTTCTGGTGTGTCACTCCCGGGCGGTGCTTGACAGTGAAGTCATACTCCTGCAGCTGCATTGCCCAGCGCGCCACCTGACCAGTGTGTTGCTGACCAGACATGAGCCATGACAGGGGTTGGTGGTCAGTGACAATGGTGAAGTGGCGACCATGGAGGTAGAAACGCATGGTTTTGACTGCCCACACGACAGCCAGCATCTCTCCCGTGTAGCTGGCATAGTTGCGCTCATGCACGTTGCAGCTGCGGCTACAGCAAGCCACCATGTACTCATGCCCATCAGCATCCACCTGCCCCAGGATACCAGCACAACCCTCCCTGGACCAGTCAGTGTGCAGCAGGATAGGACGGGTAGGGTCAAAGCGGCGCAGCACAAGGCCAGGGGTGCAAATCCTGTCCTTGAGTGTTGTAAAGGCTGCCTGCTGCTCACTGCCCCAGGCCCAAGCTACCCCTTTGCGTGTGAGGGAGGTGATTGGCCCAGCAATGATGCTGAAGTCAGGGATGTAGCAGCGGTAGTAGTTGAACACACCCATGACACTGCGTAGGCTGGACACATCAGAGGGAGGGGGCATGTCACGCAGAGCCCTGCACTTAGCCTCGGTGGGCGTGAGGCCGTGCGCGGAGACATCATGGCCCAGGTACTCCACGCAGTCAGTGGCCAAGATGCTCTTCTCTGGGTGCGCAAACATGCCAATGTCCTGCAGCATCTGGAGCAGGGACTGCACATGCTGGCAATGAGCCTCAAAGGAGTCGCTGTACACCAGCACGTCATCAATGAATGCCATGCAATTGGCTGACAGGCCAGCACTGGTGATAGCTGCATCCATGACACGCTGATATTCTGCGCTGGCATTGCGGAGCCCAAATGGCATGCGGGTAAAGCAGTACAGCTGGTTGCGTGCCCAGAATGCTGTCTTGAGCTGATCATCAGAGTGGACCGGCAGCTGCAAGAAGCCTGAGCGCATGTCTAGCTTACTGAACCAGCGTGCGGTGCCCAGCCGTGCAAACATCTCTTCTGGCAGGGGCAGGCCATACCGGTCGGGCAGGGTGACCTCGTTGAGACGACGGTAGTCGACGCAAAACCGCTTGTCCGTCCATTGACCCGCCGCATCCTTCTTCATGGGCAGCACAGGTGCACTGGCATAGTCGCACGGCTCCGTGACCGGCCGGATGATGCCGGCCTCCAACATCTCCGCCACCTTGGCGTCAGTGGTCTGCAACTCCAGCTCTGAGTAGCGTCGGGGCTTGCTGACGACCGGGTCTGTGGTGGAGAGGGAAATGCGGAAGGCGCCCCGCGGACCCTTGTAGCCTGTGAGGTCACGGAGAGAGTGGGCAAAGGCACCAGGATTGGCGGCAACCAATGCAGCCATGCGCTCAGCCTGCTGTTGAGATAAGGCTGCATGCCTCCCTAACAGCACACCATTGGGCAGTTTGGTGTACTGCTCTGGCGAGTGTGCAGCAGCAGGTCCATCTGGCAACACCATGCTTATGACTGAGCAGGTGATGGCAGAGGAGGGCGGGTCAGGGATGGGTGGTGGCAGGCTGGTAACGATGGCCGGCAGCCAGAGCAGGAAGAGGAAAGAAAGGAACAGCCGTAAGGGAGTGAGAGTGTGCCACACCACTTCCCTGGACGAGCGTCGAGGCAACAGCGGTGACGGTGGGGGCAAGGCGCGCTGCTGCTTGGCCACACGCTGGGCTGCGGCGGTGCCCACAGCCAGGTGTTTGGCTGATCGCTGCGGTGCGCTGGATGGCTGAGACGCGCGCCGAGCTGCAGGGTCTCGTGCTGAGGAGAGCACAGATTGACTTGCTGTACCCCCCCCCCTGCGGGTGGCTGGCTGTGCTGAGCTGCGCACCGACTTCACCCCTGATCCTGCTGGTGTGGGTGCGTCATCGGTGGCCACCCTGCTGCTGGCACCCTCTGTGGCTGCAAGGTCACCCCCACGGCTGACTGCGCTGGGTGTGGTGGTGCCCGCTGCCACAAGAGGTGTCTCCACATGCATGTGCACCCCAGGGGTGTGGTGCACAAGAGAGGTGGCGCCGCTGGTTGCACAGGCTGGTGGCTGATCCTGGCTGTGGGACACGGCTGCGCAAGCGACCAGCAACTGGCTGGTGCCAGTGGGGTTCTGTGCAACCAGGGCCAGGCAGCCTTTGGTGCCAGTGATGGGCATCCGGTGCGTGCTGCGGGTGTCGCCATGGCTGTGCAGCCGGGGGCAGTAAGCAAACTCCCGGTCGTACATGTCGCACAGGCCCTTGGTCTGCGAAAGGAAATTTGCTCCCAGCAGCAGGTCATAAGCCAAGCTGACCCCTGGAGGCATGACGATGGCCTCCAGGTCCAGCACCAGAGCATGCTGAGTGCCATAGCATAGGCTGACACGCAGGCTGGCCAGCTGAGTAGACATAGACTCTGCACCACTGGCCACTGACAGGCGTCGGCTGCAAGCTGTGCGAGGGAGGTTCAGAGCAGCTGCACACTCATGCGAGATCAAGCAACTGTCGCTGCCCCCATCTAGCATGACTGCCTTCAGCAAATGCAGCTGCCCCTCACTGTCTGCCACAGCACACCCAGACTCCACCGTGGTATTGGAGAAGTAACCCAGATGTTGATTGGGCGCGTCCGGGTGGCAAGCTGCTCGCACAGCAGCACCACGGCTTGGCACTGCCACCGCATGCGCCTCATTGGTGGTAGATGGTGCCAAGAGCTCCACTCGGGCCTCCAGATGTCCCAGCCGCTCTGTGACAGCCTGCAACTGAGCTGCCATGGACTGCAGCTGGGTGGTGGCATTAGCTATTGGTGCAGCCATGGGCATGGGTGTGGTGGTTGCAGCCATAGGGCCAACAGCATTACCGGCCTTGGGCGTGAAAGGCACCGCCCGGGCAGCATTGGCTGTGATGACACAGTAGCTGGCGCCCTGCTCAGGGATGGTGGCAAGTGCTTGAGCTCGCACATCCTGAGACACCCATCTGCCTCCCATTGACCATGACCCCACATCCTGCTGGCTGGCTGCATCCTCTTCAGCAGTGACAGTGTGAGCGCGTGCTGGTGCGTGACGCGGGGAGCCTAGCTGAACCATGCGGGAGTTTGCTTGCATGTGTGGGTACAGCCTGAAGCAATGGTCTGGTGGGTGGTAGCGCTTGTGGCAGTAGCTGCAGCTGTGCACAGCGGGCTGCGGTGCTGGGGGCACATACCCACGGTCTAGGTCAGGTGTCCGCAACCGAGGGTCGGTGATGACTCGAGGCGCATCTGGGACCATGGGCTGCAGCATCACCGCATGTGCGGCAGCAGGGCTTGGCACTGTCCGGACTCGAGCCTGCTCATGGGGGGCCAGCGCACGGAACACTCTGCACTCAGCCAGAGCATGACCACTGTTTGGGTGCAGTGGGCACCTTTGAACTGGCTGCGTACGATGCACCTCCAGCTGCGTGTGCGATGGGTAAGCATGCATGGCTGGTGGTGCAGGCAGAGCGGCATACACTGAGTGCATGGGCTGGGGCATGGGCTGTGGCATGGGCTGTGGCATGGGCTGCATGGCAGGTTGCGGCTGCCACGGGCGCTGCCTTTGAGGCTGCAGCAGCTGGCGTGACTGCTGTGTGTGCATGGAGGCCAGCTGTTTGCGTAGCTGGATGACCTCTTGCTCTAAGCCCTGATCAGCAGCCTCAGCCCGTCTGCCGCGCTGGGGTGCAGCCGCCTCTGGCTCATAGCGGCGACAGTCCAGCAGGTTGGCGTAGGCCTGGGACACAGCCTTGAGAGCAGCCTCTAATGCGCTCAGGTCATGGCGATCCTCAGCATCAGGCAACGCGGTTTGGAAGATCCGGACAGCATCTCGCTTGAGCCCCTCACGTTGACTCTGCTGCAGAGAGGGCACTTGCAGGCAGTGAGTGAAGAGGTGATCAATGGCAGCTGAGTAGGAGAAAGTGCCCCTGTTCACTGCCTGCAGAGCTGCATGGCGGTAAGCCAGAGTGAAGACGCTGGCATTGCTGTGCTTGTCACTCCCCAGGACTATGGCAGGGTCTAAGCCTGGCTGGTAGCTGGGTGGGTCAATGAGATGCTCCTGCACCAGCCTCAGCAGCTCTGTGATGGCCTCCTCCCTGTCTGATAGGTCACCCCAATCCTGCAGGCACTGCGCATAAGCGTCACAGATCGGTTCCAGCACCGCAGATTCTGCGATGGAGCTGGCTAAGAGCCAGTGAAAGGTCTCCACCGGGATGTGTCCGTTGAGCCCCAGGAATGCGCGGAGCTGCGTGCTGAAGCTCTTGAATGCTGGCCGCGTCGTACTGCTCAGCACCGGTACAGTCCCGAGTGCTACTGCCATGGCTGGTTTAACACGAGGTGTGCGAGTAGACGCGGGTGTAGGAGCTGATGCTGCGCTCGAAGGGGGCGAGGGAAGGGAGATGCCGTCAACGGAGCTGGCAAGAATGGCAGGGGAGGGCGCCGGTGGCGAACGTGCCGTAGGTGGATGAGGGCTGAAGACAGGGTTGTTAGCTGCACTGTACTGCTCCTCCAGACGGCGGGCCAAAGTGGCCGCACGAAAGGCGTAGCGTTCAGCCACCTCGCGTCAGCACCGCAGCAGGCAGTGGTGAGCGGAGCGAAAAATCAACAGCGGCGGCGGTGCTGGCGGTGGTTAGTCGCGCACCGACGAATGCCAATTGGCCACAACCTGCACACCCCGGTGTGTACAGACTGCAGCCAAGATGCGATTGCTAGCGCCCAGGCGTACGCCTGTCACTAGCCGGAGGCGATTACGACCTCCACCGGGGCAATGAGCTTTGAAGAATGCGGTGAGAACAGAGAGCGTGAGTAGAGGCAAAGACCCACGAACGACTGCTGATACCCGTCACCAAATGGCGGCGGCCTTCAGTGCAGGCGGTGAGCTGTGAAGACCCTCCAGGCTTAGTGCCAGTGATTACAGCTGGCTGCTGGTCGGTGTTACAGTATACCAAGGGGTCTTCAAAGCTGCCGCCGCAGCATCCCAAACACTACAAATACCCACAATCCATGCAAGCATGCAAGTTAACTTATTCAAACATATGCAAGCCGCCACTAACCACTTCTGCCATGTCATCAGATCAGCCATACAAGCTTCCATGTTGTTGTGATGTTCAACCGCTTGCCTAGCTTGCATGGCATATCTCATGTCACGCATTTCGCACGGTCACAATCATGGCTGTGACACACGGTCAGGAACTGGCTTGACTGCCACCTAGGGGCTGAGCCAGTTGAAACCCTGTGCACGGTTTGGCGAAACCCTGCACAAGGTTACGCACCTTCAGGTCACCCCGGCCATTGGCCATGCCAATCCGTGACAGGCCTGCCGCTCACACCACGCGCTAGTGGAGGGTAGCGAAGGCTATTGCGGTAAGTCACGCGCGCTAAAACACGCGCGCTAAGCCTCCCAGATCACTCCGCCCGCCATTCCCGCGGACTGTGAACATGGTCGCTCGCTGCAACCTGGGGCTCAACGGGGTGCGACCGTACGTGGGTCGCAGGTCGAAGCGCAAGATTCCCTGGGTTGGGTCGGGACCCCTCATGGCCCGGGCCCTTCCTGACACCTGGCGCGAGACCTGCCTAACCCTCCCTCCAAGCAAGCAGAGCATCTCACTCAGGTGGCAGCAGCACCGTGCGTGGACTTTAATTCGCTACCGTGCACTCTGCTGAAGCCTAGACCCCATCATTTCGGGGCTTCGTTCAACCTTGCGATGGGCCATCCTGGACCCCGACGCCGCGCCCTCCTGGAACGCCATAAAGCGATACGTGCCAAGCTTGTAAGTAGTGGCAGTGGCAGTGCCGGAAACCTCCATTGTGGCGGGCGCCGCGGACGCCACGGAAAAAATGACAGTGCCATGCACCCAGCTTGCACCTAGTGGCGTGACTCAGTCTCGTAGTGTAGTGAAATGGCGTGGTAGCACGGCTCACTGCGATGGCCTGCGGCGCACTACGAGCCTGCCTCTATAGTGCGAACTTTGCTACGGACGCCACGGAGCGCCTCGCCATCCTGTTCTTGTAGGTGGGTAGCTGCTTGTTTGCGCTATCTCAAGTTTCGACCTGGTGGCGGGCGGTGATCAAGTACAAGGCTTCAGTCTAAAACGCGAGTTTTAGCGCGCGTGACTTACCGCGATAGTCTCAGCTACCCTTCACTAGCGCGTGGTGTGAGCGGCAGGCCTGTCACGGATTGGCATGGCCAATGGCCGGGGTGACCTTATGGTTATGGAGGCTGTCGTATGTCATGCACCGGCGCTGGCTGGGCCTGCAAGTTGCAGTGCAACCACCCATAGTAGCTAATCCCAAATAGTCCAATTCAGCTGTTCATCAAGCTGTTGCTTTTGATAGGGAGCCAAGTGGACTGCTGGTGGTCACCCCCGCCATTGGCTGCACCCCTGATAACTATCCGACTGATCTTTAAGAGTTTTTCAGCGATTCTTGCGCAGGGCTGTGCAGCTCACGAGCGCGAGGCTAGCGGGCTGCTCGGGCTGATGTGCACCTGTGCCGGGGCGGGCGGGGGTGTTGAGAATTCTGGTCGCATTGTGCCGGGAATGGCCTGCTTAGTGGGGCTGTGGTCAGAGAACAGCTATCGCGCTCAGCGGCCCAGCTTTTCAAATGTTTAAATTTCTTGTCGGGCGCAGGATTTCTTGTCGGGCGAAGGACCCCCCTTCTAGTGCTGTTGATATGCTTGAGAGTGCTGGTATGGCCTTTGGGCTGTCCTTGCACCACAACAGCGTGCAACTCGTGTCGCGTCACCCCATGTCAGTTTTTTATGTTTTTTTACTTTCTTGACAATTTTTCAGAGTCCAACCAGGACGTCAAATGGTAAACTGCCAGTTCTGTGCTGCTCCTTGTGTGGGCTTCTAACGTCTAATCAGGACAGAAGCGCGATGTCATCATGTTTGGGCCGTTTCATGAGTGGGCGGTCAACTTTTTCCCAGCTCAGTTCCTACATGTTTTTGACCAATTCTTGCTGCGCGTGGTTGCTCGGAAGTCACAGGCATCAATGATCAGAGCATCCTGCAACCTGCAATTTCGCAACTTGGCAGCAGCTTGCACATGGCACAGGTTCATCAGCAATCCGCCGTCGCGGTCACGCCCCCAGCTTGGGAGATGGTTTCGATGCGTGCTGGGACGCAGCAGCACTGTCGCGTGCTGACCTGAAAATTTGAATTGTCCGTCGCGGGTTGGGGCCAGCCACCCGGCAAATCGTTGGGGCTGGCTGCACTCTAGTTAGGCCATAAGCAGCTCATCGCACCAATCGGCGGCCTCATCCGTGCAGAAATGAGTAAGAAAGGTATCTCTTGAGCCACGGGGGTGCAGCCAATGGCGGGGGTGACCTGGTGAATGTGCTATCGGGATGGGGTTTGTAGCTATCAAGGGTGCGACCGATGAAGCTAAAGTGATGAAGCTGCATCTGGTAAGACTCCTCACAGGCAAAATCGTTTAGCATCCTGAATAGGGTATTTGCGCTGCCGTTTGTCATGATGTGACATGAAGAATCAAAGCATGCGCGCAAGCCGCCGGAGCATGTACCGTCGTTTTCAAACGTCAGTACTCCGCACTCCTAGCATCTCTGGGTCCCTTTCTCGCACTCCGTCATCACTTCGCCTCAGAGTGTAGGCATAGGCAGCGCGTCAGGAACTGGCATACAATTTGCGCGCGCAGTGCAGCACGCACCAAGCCGACGAGATATCTTCTCAAGCCAGTTCTCTACGCGCTGCTTACCCTCTGTCAACATCAAGGGACAGACGGAGATGGCTTGCTATTAACACACCGCCCTTCATCTCTCCAGCTGCTGATGGGCATAGCATCGAGGGCAACCATCCTTCTGACTCGTGAGTATAGACCCGGCCTTGGGCCCTTGTGACGCGGCCCAGTGACGAAGGGACACGGCACGGCGCTTGCCCTTGCTGCACATGGTCAGGTAGCATCCACTGAGCCATCCACCGCGCCCGTGGATTTGTCCCTTCCGCGGCTTGCACCCGCAAGCCCCCGCCCCGCCCGCGAAGTAGCCGAAGCTAGGAGCCGCACTGCGATGCAAGCGATACAGACAAAGAGAGCACGAGATCAACCGTCCCAGGTCAGTAGCAGGGACACCGTGTAGCAGGGAGCCGCCGCCGGAGGGTGCTGGCGCCAAACCTGGTTGTTGTAGAGCTGTCTGCATCTGTATTTTGTCTGCATCTACTTTTCTGTCTATAGCTGTTCGCGGCTGTACAATTTGTTTGACGGGTGCAGTCATAAACATGACTATAATGCCAGCTGGGGAGGGGCAACCCTGATGACTCTGAGTAAGGAGTATAAGGAGTGTGCGGTAGTTATGAGGTTGCTTTGACCAAAACTGCATGTCTGATGCAGGTGGCTGATCCATGCATGCCAAACCTTACCACCGTCCCTGGAAGCTGTGACAGGCAGCTAGGTCGTGCCCAACAGCAGCCAATCAGAAATGAATGGCCACCCGCTGACATTTGCCCACTAGGCCATGCACCCAAAGCAGATGCTGGCAGACCACGCTTCACAACCCTGCATCCCATGCAATGCAGCATGTCAGCAATCCTTCCAGCCTCCAACACCTCAGCAGCCGCACTGCACAGCTTTGCTCACGGAGCTGCTTCTGCAGACAGCCAGGTGACCATAGGTGCCCGGCATGACACGTCCAGCAACACAGCGTTCTCTGCAGCAGCCATGACTCCCTGGCCCCCGCCTGCCCACAGCTCGGGGCAGCAGCCTATGTCGCTGGGAGAGGCTGCAGCAGGTTCGCAAGCTGTGCTGTTGGCAGGCCATGGGCTCAGCGGCTGCGATAGTGAAGGGGTGAGCCAAGGGCAGCGAGGCAGGAGCAGTCTTCTGGGCCCCAGTGCGTCTATGGCAGCTCCAACTCAAGCGGCCAAGAAGAGGTGCAGGCGGAGCCCTGTCGACCCTGTTGTTCGCGTGGAACGGTGGGTGTTCGCGTGACGCCAGCTCCTTACAGCACCTTGGCCCTCAACCTTGAGCCTTCATTGCAGTCGAACACACAAATTGTAAACCACTACAAAACAGTGTTTTTGTCTGTGTGGAGTTCCCATCGCATGGCATGCACATGTCCTATACATGGCATACACATGGTCACGTTCGCCTACCACCTACAGCATTGCCTGACCCCTGTTACAGGGCTATGCGTAGAGTTGGCATGACAAAACATGCACTAATTGTAAGCTGACAACAGCTCCAATGGGGGGGGGGGCACACACTACTGTGCCTCAGCAGGCTGCTGCTGCTGCTGGGCCTTGGGTGGCTTGTCTCGCACTCGCTTGTAGCCCAGGCCAGGGTACTCCTTGCCCTTGGCTGGCAGCGCTCCCTGGTCTGGCCACCAGCACAGCTCCAGCGGCCGCCACTTCCTCTCTCCAATGCGCTGCATGTTCAGCGCTGCATTGCAGTCCCTGTCCAGCCACCTGCCTGGCTGTGGTGCTGGCTTGGGTTTGGCAGCCTTGCCCTGGGCCTTGCCTTTGCCCTTGGTGGGCTGGCTTGGCTCAGCTGTCTCTGGCTCAGCCTTGGTGCGCTTGCTGCGCTTGGCTGGCAGGGGAGTGCTGGGCCCAGGCTCTGAGGCTGCTGCCGGTGTGGCTGCCTGGCTGCTGTGTGGGTCCTGTGGGGGCTTGCGGGGGGGCACTACTGGGCACCACATCATGCCCCGCACTGGCTGGTCACGCTGCTGGCTCCGTGCTGGGCGCAGCAGGCGTGATTCCACCTGCCCTGCTGGGGGCTTCCAGCCTGCAGGCCTGGTGGCCTTGCGCTTGTTCAGCTGCCTCTCACAGGGCTGCTGGCCATTCACAGCTGAGCTGACCCGGGTGGTGCGGTGCTCATCCACAAGCACCACCCTACCTCGCCGCTGATCTGTCCCCCTGGCCCTGCACACCACCTTGCAGCAGGCCCGCAACACCGCATCAGCACCCCACCCACCCGCTGTGCCAATGCTAGCTGCCCCAAAGAAGACTACCAGCTGCTTGGCATGCCCATGGCGCTCCATGGACACCTCCGCCATGTCCTCCTCCAACTGCAGCCATGCACACAAGGCACACACATGGTGGCTGACATGATGGCACAGACTAGGCATGACATAGTCAACTACTCTTTCACTTCATGCCCAACCCACCACATCTCAATACATAACCCTCCCACCCACCCACCCACCCGCCCTCACCTTCTTGAAAAACTGCACCAGTGTCCGGTCCTGGGCTCCGTACAGCCTCAGCCGCTGCTCTGCCCACTTGGGGTCCAGGTACACCTCCCACACCACGTCCCAGGTGGCCACCTGGGGTCCAGGTACACCTCCCACACCGCGTCCCAGGTGGATCTACTATCACCTGCTGATACCTAGTTATAGAGAGGCGATGTCACTCACTCTCGCACTCCCAAAGGGCACTCCGACTAAAGGGCAAAGGGCACTCCGGCCTGCTCCTTACAGCGTGACCTGCTGGCTGGCTTTGGGCTTTGGCTCTGTGTGCGTCAGCCCCTCAACCCTCACCAGGGTCTGCATTGGAGTGGACCACTAGGGAACACCAGTAGCACCAGTATTGGCACCAGTGTTGGCACCAGCTCGCTTGGGGCTCTGGCTGCAGGAGGGAGAGGAACAGGGAGGCGGCCCAACGTTGCCGTGCCCGCAAGTCACTGGTGCTGAACGACATGCAACAAGCGCTGGATGGCTGTCTGGCTGAGCACGCTCGCTTGCAGCAGCAGGTGGGGTCACTTGGCCCAGGTCTTAGAGACTGCGCCGTCTAGCTATGATAGCTTGAGTAGAGCCAGCTTGACCCCTAGCTATTGAGAAGGTGTGTGGGTTCGCGCTAATTGTGGTTGAGCCATTTGGGCCCCCGTGCCAGGTCATGCATGTGGTGTGCCTAGCGTTCAGCGTCACTGTCACTGTCACTGTCGAAACCTGGTGCCCATGGCAGTACTAGCACAGAGAGCAGCCATGGCCCGCAGCTCTTGCTGGCAGGCACAAACACCATAACTCATCTCTAGTTCCCTTTGTTTCCTGAACCCGAGCCTCAGCTTCCACAGCCTACACGTTAGGCTCTGGTTGGGTTCAGGTCGCCATCCGCTGGTGCAAGCCTGAAGCATGTTTAGGCTCACCCTCGCTGCTGCTGCTGCTGCAAAGTTGAATGCAATGAGCAAGTGGGTGATTACCGCCACAGCTGCGCACTAGGCCGGTGGTGCGGGGTGTGTGTGCAGGTGGCCGCCCTGCAGACGATGTGCGCGCGTGAGGGGCAAGCCTCCCTGGCCCTTAAGGACTTTGCCAAGGTAGGCGCAGTCCGCTGCAGGCCTAGGCTGACCTTCAGCCAAGTGACAGCTAGGTGCTGACGTAAGACGTACTTGACCTCATGCTTGCTGGCAGATGAGCCTGAGCTGCTAGTATGCCGATATTGCTGGTAGGTTATTTGGCTAGGTGTGGGGTGTTCATCAATATCACTGGTAGGTTGTTTAGGCTGCGTGTGGGGTGTCAGCACCTTGGCCCTCAACCTTGAGCCTTCATTGCAGTCGAACACACTCATTGTGAACCATTACAAAACAGTGTTTTTTCTGTGTGGTGTTCCCATCGCATGGCATGCACATGGCCTATTCATGGCATACACATGGTCACGGTCGCCTACCACCTACAGCATTGCCTGACCCCTGTGACAGGGCTATGCGTAGAGTTGGCATGACAAAATATGCACTAATTGTAAGCGCTCCCAGGTCTGGCCAGAAGCACAGCTCCAGCGGGCGCCACTTGCTCTCTCCAATGCGCTGCATGTTCAGCGTTGCATTGCAGTCCCTGTCCAGCCACCTGCCTGGCTGTGGTGCTGGCTTGGCTTTGGCAGCCTTGCCCTGGGCCTTGCCTTTGCCCTTGGTGGGCTGGCTTGGCCTGGGGGGGGTGTCAGCGCTGATGCGTGACTGTGGGCGTGACTGGCAAAGTCAAGCAGTGTGCTGTCACTATCGTTTGGCACCCATGTTGGATGTGTCCTGGCTGCAGGCCAACAGGCAGCATGTGAGTGGCGCACTGCCGCCTGATGCTGTGAACCTCTTGACCCGCCTGCTGCAGTCGCCCCACCACCCTGAGGCCGGGTGCCTGTGCGGCAGTGACACTGTACCCGCCCCAGCTGCCCAGCACCCCGTCCACACTCGGCAGGGCAGTTGTCAGCTGGGAGGCTGCAACAGGCCCCATAGGTCACCAGAGCTGCTGTCACCGGCCTCCTTAACGCATGCATCGCTAAACCCTCTCTCCTTGCGTATGGTGCAGCAGCACATGCCTGTTCGCCAGCCCTCAACCCAGCCTGCCCAGCCTGCCCAGCTGGCCCAGAACTGCTTGCCTGAGAAGGCCCCTGGCAGTTCCGACCCACCCTCCCAGTCCACCCACCCTGACTTGTCAGCGACGCACCAGACCTTATTCTCCCTCTCACCTCCACTGCAGCCCTACAAAACTGCGCCCTGCCTCCCAGCTGGCGGGCCCTGCGCTATCCCCTCAGGCCAGGTGCTGGGGCCCCCACCCTCCCAGCCATGCAGCCCTGAGAAGCAGCCTGGTTCAGGCCAGCAGGCTGCACCTGCGCTAGGCCTGCCCCCCCTGTCGCCCACAGCGAACCTGCGCCTGCTGGCAGACCAGGCAGTGCAGGGGGTTGGGCTGCCCACCTCCCCGCCTTGCTCAGGCCCATTATGGAGCCGGAGCCTTCAAGTGGCTGCAGCATGCCGGGTGGGCCCTGTGGGGGCAGGTGGGATGGCAGTGGTGGAGGCCGTGTACCTGACTCCCCTGCCCTGATCTTAAAGCCAAAACTTGCCGCTTTGACTAAACCTGAAATTACATCAATTGCTCTTTTTGTAGTCCCAGCACCCACACTCATCCACACGCACGGAGCCCCCTGCAGGGCTCTGGCCTGCGGTTGGTCCTCCCTCCACTATTGACTACTCTACAACCACTGGCACCCATGACAGTTGATGACTCTAGTTTGGTGCTGCCGCCCTAGGCCAACCTTAGCAGCCATCCTCTTCCTGGCTGCAGTACCCAGCCTGCCCCTGGCTTGGGGAGAGGTCTATGGAGGTATCAAGGTGAGTGAAACAAGGGTATCAAGGTGAGGTATCGATAAGGTGAGGTGTCGATAAGGTATAGGGCAAGGTATCGACAAGGGTATCGAGGTGAGGTTCCCTACTGTCGAAGGTGCAGCGGTGGGAGCAGGGGTGGGTTCAGTGCGGGTGATGAAGGTGGTGCAGCCGGGATGTTGCCGGGTAAAGTTCCACGCGATGGCCAACAAGCCCCACTCTGTAGTGATGCAGCAGCACACAGGACAGCAACACAATAGATAGGATGATCACGACCGATGGTCATCATGCCCTCCCTTGCCAATGGCGGGGGCAGGGGCGGGGTGGGGGGAGGAGGGCGGTCAGGGAACCGCTCAGGCGACCACACCCCAGCTACCTAGCTAAAGGACACCCAAAGGACACCCAAAGCAGGAAAGGATGCATGCATGTTCACTCAGTATGGCCGGAGCATCTGGCCGAGAAGGTCAGTCCGGTGATGTGCTCTCATTTAGTGTGATCTCAGTGTGCAGTACAGCAAGCTGGGGTTGTAGCATTATGAATGTGTTCACACCGTTCACATCGTAACACATACACACCGCAAATGATGCAGAATCGTGTGAAAATACAGCATATATGTTACAGCAAGCATGCATGTGAGCGTGCCATGTGAATGTGTGAAGGAAGTGTGAGCCATGCATGGCCCATGGATGCATGCGGACATCAAGCACTGCCATGCCAGTCCCCTTTAGGTCACACTCCCTGCTAAGAATATAATCTGCAACAAATGTTGTTCCTGTATGGACCCATGTCTAAAAGAACGGTTGCGACACCCAAAGCAGGAAAGGATGCATGCATGTTCACGGTTTGAGTGCATGACACGGACCCTGACTGCTTCCAACAGTAACACGTGATTGCCTCCTGTGCATGTCCCATCAGTGGCTCCTTTGATGAGGATGATGCAGTTGGTGCTTTCCCACAAATGTACCTGTCTGCAAGGATATGTATGCATACTGATGGCAATGGTTGAGTCATTGGCTGACACACAGCTACGATGTATGTTCATTCCAACGGTTGAAGTTTCCCTGCATGGCAAATGTATTGCATGCGTGAGATGCTTTTGATTGCAATGTAAATGCAGTGATATTGCAAGTCCCTTAGCGGAGATGCCTCCTTGCTGATGCCAGCCGTCAGTATGGCCCTTCACGCATGTGTTGCTTTAACTGGGCAATTACACGAAGGTTTACACGGAGTGTGAAAAGCCACTGAGATGTGTTTGCACGCCATTCTCCACGCCCGCCGAGCGATACGGTGAAAAAGCGTTCCGGTTATATATATCTGGTTGTGTTACGAAGTGGATGTGCGTTGGTGCGAAGTCAGAGTTGCAATGGAGCGAAGTTAGAGTTGGGGCGTTGTGCATACCATGTGCAGGGACCCAGAGCAGCTACCAACCAACCTCACCAGCAGCTGCCATACCACCACTGCCATACCACCATCACTGCCATACCACCATCTCTCACTGCCATACCACCATCTCTCACTGCCATACCACCATCACCAGCAGCTGCCATACCACCAGGGGCAGCTGCCATACCACCACCCACCAGCAGCTGTAGCCAAGACACCATCATCCCTCTTGATGCCACCACCACCACTACCACCGCCACCACCTGCTGTTGTTGTTGCTGCTGCTAGCCCTTGGGTGGCTTGTCTCGCAGCCGCTTGTAGCCTAGGCCTTGGGTTCCACGGGAGAATCATGGAGTGATATAAGGCTAACAACCTAATTACATTACTAGGCCCTAGGGATTGTTGCGGGCCCGCTCCTAGGAACACCGCCCATCCCCTCTCCCGACCGTAGTGTTGGCGTGACACCCATTTCATCCCCTCCACCACCTGCAGATCAAAACTAACAGCCCCCTTGTCCCTCACTAGGGCCTCCATTTAAGCCGGACCAGTAGTTACCACTAGGGACCACTAGTGGCCTGATTCAAATAGTGTTAATGGGCTGTTGTAGCGAACGGCTCCTCGAAGCCTAGCTCGCCTCACGGTACTTCTGTACTGCAGTGTGACATGGTGGGCGAAAGGGGCAGGTGGGCCTTCGTGCACACCTGCTTCAGAGGTTCGACTCCTCGGGGGAAACGTTCTAAACCCTGGCCGTGTCATGCTGTGGGAAAGAAGGTAGTTATCGGTTGTCGGCGCTGCTCTTAGCACGCTACATTTTGGTTTCCGACCGACGTTGCTATTAACGCCACTTTCTCTCTAAGCAAATGACTGCCAATAAGGGCTCCTGGGGGCCAAACTCCTGGCTCCCCGCCCCCAGCGACTCCAAACGCCGCTACTGGTGCTCCAGCGGGAGTTCCTGCTGCGACTGGGGCGCCAGTTACTGGCACGACGGTGTCTATCACCCACTCTGCTCTTCCTGTGCCTACCACAAGCCCCGCCTTCGCGGAAATCGAGAGGGTTACTGGTCTACCCCCCGCTCAGGCGATGGATCTGCTGAAGACCGTGCTGCAGACTCTGAACGCTATGTCCTCCGCCCAGCCTTCGGCTGGCCCAGCACCTTCAGCTGTGGCGGCTCCTGGAGTTGCCCCGCTCTCTTATGCAGGAGCCCTGACAGCTGCCCCGATCCTGCCTGATGTTGGCACGTCTGCGGCTACTGCGCAATTCGATGAGATTCAGAGGCTTCGCCAGCAGCTGGTGGGAGCGAATGCGAACCTCCAGGCTTCTCAGAACGAAGCTGTCCGGATCCGAGCGAAGCTCGCTGAGATGGAACGTCTCCAGGGCCTGCAGAATGCGCTGGTGAGTGGAGAACAGACTGTGGCAGACATACGCAACCAGTATTCGCAGTCAGCTCGACCTGCTGTGAATGGTAGCAGTTGCACCTCTGCTGCAAAGCCTGCTCCTGCTGCACCAGCCTCGTCTGGCACCATCGCACCTGTTGCGCCTCACCCGTTGTCAGTAGGACGGGCACCTTCATCTCAGGTTCCGTCCCCTTTGCCTGTGTCAGCATCTCTGCCCAGGGTCAAGGTTCCAGGTCCCGAGAAATGGACAGATCAGTGCCTCAACACCTCTCGAGTAGCAGAAAAATTCTGTGAAGACCTTCACTCGCGCCGATTAAGGCCGGAAGTCGCCTACATCATTTCTCCCGGGAGACGTACCGCAGATAGCCCCAGGAAAGGCCGACTCATCGCCGTTGTAATCATTGAAAAACTCCAAGTTGCTGCGATGTTATAACTATTTGAAATCCGAAAAAACCCTGCGCAGGGTTTTGATGACCCTGCGCAGGGTCCTAGCGCATCGGTCATTTGCAGGGTCCTGACGACCATTTGCAGGGTTCTGAGGACCCTGCGCAGGGTCCTGGTGACCCGGCGCAGGGTCCTGGCGACCCTGTGCAGGGTTCTGATGGCAGTTTTTACAGGGTCCTGCTGACCATTTGCAGGGTTCTGATGACCCTGCGCAGGGTCCTGGTGACCCGGCGCAGGGTCCTGGCGACCCTGTGCAGGGTTCTGATGGCAGTTTTTACAGGGTCCTGCTGACCATTTGCAGGGTTCTGAGGACCCTGCGCAGGGTCCTGGCGACCCTGCGTAGGGTCCTGGCGACCCTGTGCAGGGTTCTGATGGCAGTTTTTACAGGGTCCTGCTGACCATTTGCAGGGTTCTGAGGACCCTGCGCAGGGTCCTGGTGACCCGGCGCAGGGTCCTGGCGACCCTGTGCAGGGTTCTGATGGCAGTTTTACAGGGTCCTGCTAATCATTTTACAGGGTCTTGCTGACCAGTCTACAGGGTCTACAAGGCATGATTCTTGTACTTGCTACTACAACATGACCCCTCATGCACTCTCCCTCTTGTTGCTCACGTGCATGTCATCTAAGCCATCATGGCATTCACCTTGCACGCGCAAACCTGCCATGTCATGTCTTATGGTACAACCTTACAACGTATGCAACACCACTACAAACGGCTTGCATTGCTGATGCTGAGCACATGCATTGATGCAAGATGGTAACACCACACAACACCACAACACAATACCACTGCAACAACAACAACAACAACACAACGACTCATGCCTTACTCACAACCTATGCCATGTGCACAACCACAAGGATTGGATGCACTTGCTATGGGCTAACACCTCATCACGGGACTGCTAAGCACTTTGCCTTGCTGCCTATGCCCCATGGCACCAAATCAGGCTGATCTAGGCTAGGCTGGGCTAGGCTTGGCTCCAGGCTGCCCGCTCCAGGCTGCCCGCTCCAGGCTGCCCGCTCCAGGCTGCCCGCTCCAGGCTGCCCGCTCCAGGCTGCCCGCTCCAGACTGCCCACTCCATGCTGCTACGCCAAGGGCTGCTGGGTGCCATGGGGTGGGGGAGAGGAGAGGGGAGGGGAGGAGGGGAGGAGGGTGGGAGGGGAGGAGGGGAGGTAGGTGGCAGACTCGGATGTGGTGGTGGTGGGATTGGGCAGGGAAGGGGGAAGGGGGAAGGGGGCAAGGGGCAGCAGTGTGACCATCAGACCTGCGGCAGCAAGAGGCATCCTTGCAGTTAGGCTTGGCATTGGTGACAACTCATGTGCAGGGACTGGCCACTTACAGCTATGCTCAATGCCCCCCTCCATGTCAAACCGCTACCACCTTGCTTGCAATCACCAAGCCTTGCTACACTTGTCATACTCAAGCTGTCAACAACTGCAAGCAAACATAAGCCAGCAAGCAGATGAATAAGGACATGCATGACCAGAACTGGGCTGGGTAGGCTGACACCTCCCAAGCATGTGCACTCACCGGAAGTCCTGGCTACCGCTCCAAGCTCGTTGTGTGTTGCGAAGAGGTGTACAAGCGCTCAAACCTTGTCGTATCCTTGCTGGTGGCTTCTCTGATGCAACCCAGCATAGGCTCGCAAATGCAAGGCAATACGAACCACAACATGCATGCTTACTCACCTGCCAAGGTGAGGGTGAGGGTGAGGGTGAGGTCAAGGGCGAGTGGGAAGGGAAGGGGAATGGTAGGTCAGGAAGGTAAGGGGACCTGTAGCCACCTGTAGAGACATGTAGAGGGGGGGAGGGCGTGAGGGAGGGCGTGAGAAAGGGCGTGTGGGAGGGAGGGAAGGAGGGAGGGAAGGAGGGAGGGAAGGAGGAGGTTGCTCCAGGCTGCAAGGTAGGATAGGGAGTGGGGCAAGGTGCGACGACGGCCTAGGAGGTGGTGGTGGCAAAGGGGAAGGGTCAAACCAATAATCCTGCAGCAGCACAAAAGGCATGCCAGATGTTAAGCGGTGCCACATACTTGCAGAGGGATAGCCACTCACCTTGACAACTTCGCATGGATGTTTGCATGGCTGACGGCGAGGCTCGGTCGTTGTGTGTCGATGCGTGGCTAGGCTTGCTACGTTGGCTTTTTGCGTTGCTGCGTGGCTGTAACATATCGAGATTGCGAGGTTGTGTGGATGGCTGCGATGCTGGTGAAGTAGCTGGACTGCGTGGCTGAGCTAGCGACGTAGATGGTTGTACGCCTAGCATCCGGGTTGGCTGCCTCATGGTAGGGGAAGTGGCTGGGGCTGCACTGCTGGCTAGGCTAAGTTGCGGCTAAGTTGCGTGTCTGAGCTAGCTAGCTAGGTGCGATGTGACTGGAAGCGAGCATAGTTTCGGGCCTGGCTGCGAGCTGAGTTACGAGGCTCTGAATGCGTGGAGCTGACTCATTGCAATTGGAAGTCGCTACTAGCTAGAGACGCACCTTAGGCGTTGTTCATCGACTTGGCAGTACGAGATGTCGCAATGTAGAGCACGTACATCGCGTTTGTGCTAGGCGTGTTGTAGAGCAGGGACGTTGCAAGTTGGCTGGGTGACAAGAAGGCTGCGAGGTTGCATGCCATGTTGCGAGGATTTTTTGAAATTTCCATTATGGCTTTCATCCAGATGCCACCGACCTCTGCCAGTCAGCAGGACCCTGCAGAGGGTCTGTAGGACCCTACAAAGGGTCACTAGGACCCTGCAAAAGGCCTGTGCACCAGGACCCTGCGCAGGGTCACTAGGACCCTGCACAGGGTCACCAGGACCCTGCAAATGGGCAACAGGACCCTGCAAAAGGCCTGTGCACTAGGACCCTGCGCAGGGTCACCAGGACCCTGCGCAGGGTCACTGTAACCCTGTGCAGGGTCACTAGGACCCGGCACAGGGTCACCAGGACCCTGCACAGGGTCTGAAGCACGTCATGTTCATCAGCACTAAGAATCCTAAAGAACATGATGATAGGGATTTTTTTGAAATTTTCATTATGGCTTTCATCCAGATGCCACCGACCTGTGCCAGTCAGCAAGACCCTTCACAGGGTCAGTAGGACCCTACAAAGGGTCAGTAGGACCCTGCAGAAGGCCAGAGCGCCAGGACCCTGCACAGGGTCGGCAGGACCCTGCGCAGGGTCCTAGCGCCTTTTAACATATTAAATACATGTAATATTACAAATAAGCTCCAAAATAGTTGTTCTAATATTTAATTTTAATTCTAACCATGGTCGTAGGACCCTGCGCAGGGTCCTGGCACACAGGGTTTTCAGGACCCTGCGCAGGGTTTTCAGGACCCTGCGCAGGGTCTATAGGACCCTGCGCAGGGTCCTAGCGTCACCATGGTCGTAGGACCCTGCGCAGGGTCCTGGCACACAGGGTCAGCAGGACCCTGCGCATGGTTCTAGCGCCTTTTAAATATTAAATACATGTAATAAAAAAAATAAACTACAAAATAGTTGTTCTAATATTTAATTTTAATTCTAACCATGGTCGTAGGACCCTGCGCAGGGTCCTGGCACACAGGGTCAGCAGGACCCTGCGCAGGGTTTCCAGGACCCTGTGCAGGGTCTGTAGGACCCTGCGCAGGGTCCTAGCGTCACCATGGTCGTAGGACCCTGCGCAGGGTCCTGGCACACAGGGTCAGCAGGACCCTGCACAGGGTTTCCAGGACCCTGCGCAGGGTCTGTAGGACCCTGCGCAGGGTCCTAGCGTCACCATGGTCGTAGGACCCTGCGCAGGGTCCTGACACACAGAGTCGGGAGGATACCAAACAGAAACGACAGGACCTAGCAAAGGGTCTGCGGGAAGCCTGACAAGGTCCTGGCACACAGGGTCAAAACAAAACCTGGAAAACTCCTGACTCATAGGGTCAGTAGGACCCTGCGCAGGGTCGCCAGGACCCTGCGCAGGGTCCTACGACCATGGTGACGCTAGGACCCTGCGCAGGGTCCTAGGACACGGGCCATAGCTCATCACCGGCTGAGACTTTTTGCATGCCACCTACTAGGTTGGGCAGCTGTAACCACCCTCTACAACCTCTCATACTCACATTTCATGAAAAGACACTTTGATCACTCGGTGCCAACTCCCTTAGCCAAAATCAGGGTCACAGCCCCACACCTGGTCCAACAACTCGACACCGAGTGAGAATTACACTTTGGCCCAGGAGAGTCTTGACCTCCCCTAGGTCTCAACAACCTACATGCCAAGTTTCAGACCTGAACTCTCAAGTTTTTCAAGCCAGCCAACCCTTAATTTGCACGAGTGTTGAAGTCCACTGTGCATATTTGCGCATTGACCCTGCTGATGCCCTGTCAAACTTCTTGACAGGCAAGGCACGTGAGGTATGGTATCCAGCCACTAGGAATGCCCATATCCTTGCACATGGTGTTAGGCCCACCTGGACATTTCTACGCACCTCTTTTAAAGAGATGGCTGGTGATGACCTGCGTAATGACTCAGATGTGCACCGCAGGAAGCTGCTGGATCCAGGTGCATTACGCATGACAGCTGGTTCCACCCTCAATGCGTATATCACTGAGTTCAGGAATACCCTGACTGTTGCAGGCATGACTTGCATGGCACCTGCAATGCTTGTGGCCACCTTTATTAGGGGTCTCACCCCTGAGCTGCAGGGACGTGTTGTGCATAACCTGGCACTCATGTCTGAGCCCACCCTCACTGATGCTATTCAGGCTGCAGTGAATGGGCAGAAGGTGCTGTTTGCAGTATCCACCAGCATTGGGGGACGTCGCCCTCCTCCACCTGTAGCTGCCTTTGTGCCTCACAAGCAGATGGACCGTATCAAAGGCTTCACCGCTCCTGCTGGAGGATTCCCTCCTGCGGCCCCTCGTGGCCCCTACTGGGATGTCAGCAGCAGCAGCAGCAGTGGCCACCGTGGAAGTCGCCACAGCAGCCAGGGTGGCGGACGTCCTCCACGTCCCCCTCCTCCTGCTGCCCCTGTGTCTGATGCCCCTCCCAGGCCACCTCCTGGCCATGCCTGCCACCACTGCTGGAACCCTGCCCACTTCAGGGACTACTGCAACCTGAAGCATCTGTCTGCTGAGGAGGCCCGCCGGGTCTCTGGGTTTCCCCGCCCCTCCTCCCTGGGCCCTCCTTCTGGCCATGGTGCTGGGGACCGTCCCCCACGGGGTCCAGGCAAGCGTGACCGCAGCCCAGGCAAGGGTGGATGGAAGCAGCAGGGTGGCAAGGGTGACCGCCGCCGCTGATGTGTTGCCCAACCAGCTGGCCGGAACTGTGTTGGTGCCTGTAGCACTGTGCCCGCTGAGAAGGCATGTATGCCAAAGGGTCCTGCTGCAGACGACTGTGTATTACACTTCTCCTTTTCTGGCAAAGTGAATGGCTATGATTGCACTCTGCTGTTTGACAGTGGAGCAGCTGCTAGCTTTATCAATTGTGCTGCTGTTGAGCAGTACCAGCTGTCCAGTTATAAACTGAAGCAGCCCAAGGAGTTCCTTGTGGCCAATGGGCAGCCTGTGTTTTGTACGCATGCATGCAGCGTCCAGTTGAACGTGCAGACTCTGAGCTGCAGTGTAGAGTTGTTGGTGATGCCTGAGATGTTTTCTGCCTTTGACATCTTAATGGGCAGTGACTGGCTTCAGTCCAATGGTGTGCTGCTGGACTATCTAGCGCGTACTATTACAGTACAAATGGCGTCTGCTAAAACAGTGCTCAAATGTGAGCCACCAGCGCCCATAATGGCTCCCCATTGTGCTCATATCCTCGCCAAACACAAGCAAGCCACTGTGTCAGCAAAGGTGGCCTACAGATGGTTGAGGAAAGGTGGCCAGTCTCTGGTTGCTCTCATCTCGTCTCAGCCCATCAACCCTACCCCAGCAAGTGTGCTGTCCGTTCACCCAACCCCTAATCCAGCTAATTTGCTGTCCATTGACCCCGACCCTCAATCTCATTCAACTACCTCACCCTCTACCTCACCTATCAATTACCCAACCTCTATACCCCCTGCAGTTGCAGCCCAGCTGACAGCACTCATCTCTGAGTACGACGATGTCTTCGCCCCCTTCAATACCCTACCCCCTCAGCGTCCAGTAGGGCACACCATTCCCCTCCAGCCTGGCTGTAAGCCACCGGCGTTGCCATCATATAAGATGAGCCAGCCAGAGCTTCTAGAGATGCGGAAACAGGTTGCAGCCTTCCTGGAGCAGGGGATCATTGAACCCTCCTCCTCTCCCTATGCTGCCCCTGTCCTCTTCGTCAAAAAGAAGTCAGGTGAGTTGAGGATGTGTGTGGATTATCGTCAGCTAAATAAGATCACGCTTAGGGATCAATACCCACTACCTCGAGTGGATGACCTGTTTGACAGGTTGGCTGGGTGTACAGTGTTTTCGTCACTTGACCTGCAAGCTGGATATCACCAGATCAGGATCCCTGATGAGGATGTCCCTAAGACAGCTTTCAGGACACCCAGTGGCCTTTATCAGTTTAAAGTTTTGTGCTTTGGCACTCAGGCAAATTAGTAACAGCATTTTTCAGAATCGCGGCTTGAGATTTTGCACATAGCCATATGACGTGGTTGTAAGATTGGGGTTTGAACGAAAATTCATAAATATGCATGGTTGGTGAGATATCGCTAAGGTGATGTGTTGTACCACTCGGTGTGGTGCAGTGTGGCAGAATTGGGTGCATAGTAGTGGTGCACTAGTGAAAAGTGCAGAACTACACTTTGAGAACCAATGTGATTTAAAGGAACAACAATCTCCAAACCAGTAAAATACCAATGAATTGCCAACATAACTACTTTATTACATCACAAAACTACTAGACTGTATATGGTGCAGTTTTTCACGATGAGGTTTGGTGCATTGTTGCGGCATTAGACATGGTGCAGTACTGCACTATAAGGAGTAGCTTTAAAAGAGGGTAACTAAATATTAGTTATATAATTCACGAATTTCGCTGATTACTACGAGATTTTTCACGATGTTGGTGGGCATGGGCCAATAGTCTCATTCCGAGGCGAACCGTGTACAAAAAACACCCCCTCAAAATCGACAGTTGTGCACTAATTTGCGTGTGTGGGATTAACCAATGCGCCAGCCACGTTTCAACGTGTAATGAATAATGCTTTTGCTGATGTCATTAATGACTGTGCACTTGTATACATAGATGATATACTCATCATGTCTAAATCTGTGCCAGAACACTTCACACATTTGAGGAGAGTTCTTAAATTATTACGTAAACATCAATTTAAAGCTAAGCTATCCAAGTGTGAGTTCCTTAAAACTGCACTCAAATTCCTGGGTCACATTGTCAGTGACCAGGGCATTGCTGTTGACCCTGATAAAGTGAAATCTATCACTTCATGGCCTGTGCCACGCAGCCTGACTGCCATGCAGCAGTTCCTAGGTGCTGCAAATTTTGTGCGCAAATTTGTACACAATTTCAGTGCTATTTCAGCACCCCTGAGTGACCTGACTGGTAAAGCAGGCACTGATTTCAACTGGCATAAATGGCCTGATGATAAGTTAAAGGCTTTCGATGCTCTTAAGCATGCTATTTCTAGAGTACCTCTACTCAAAATCCCAGATATTACTAAACCATTTCAGGTTTACTGTGACGCCTCTTTACAAGGCGTAGGAGCAGTGCTCATGCAAGAGGGATATCCTCTGGCTTATTTAAGTAAGAAGCTGATTCCAGCTGAAAAGAACTATACCACTGGTGAACAAGAATTACTTGCAATTATCACTGCATGTAAAGAGTGGCGTTGCTACCTGGAAGGTGTCCCCTTCACATTGTACACAGACCACAAACCTTTGGTAGCTTTAAAAACTCATAAAGTCTTGTCAAGACGCCAAACCAGGTGGTTGGAGTTTCTCTCCCGGTATGATTTTACCATTGAGTATCTACCTGGTGATACTAACCCTGCTGACCCTCTGTCACGTATACCTGATCCTCCTGCAATCAGTCCTGTCATGGTTATGACCAGGAGCAGGAAGCGCGTTTTGGAGGGGGAGGAAGCTGGTGTGGTGCAGCCTGCTCAGCCTGCCATTCAGCAGCCGCAGCATGAGCCACAGCCTCAGCTGGTTTTGGAACAGCCCTTGCCCCCACCTCCTTTGCCTGTGCATCCTTTGCACGCAATCAATATGACAGAGCAGCTACTGGCAGCGTATGCAGCAGATGAGGACTTTGCCAGCTCGGTGGATCGGTGGAGTTTTGCCAGCACAGTGGATCAATATGATCAGGATAAGCATGGTTTCACTCCTACAAATTAGTCCCTGCGTTTGTCCCTGCATTTTGCCGACCTTGTCCAATTGGGCTGAAATTTTGATAGATGGTAGTTTGCAGAAAATAAAACATATTTTTCAGACAAAATATTTTAAAAAAATCAAAGGCGGCTGCGCTGTGGCCCTGTGGCTAGAGTGCAGGGATGAGTGCAGGGATAGGTTTTGGGCCACAGCGCAGCCGCCTTTGACTTTTTTAAAATATTTTGTCTGAAAAATATGTTTTATTTTCTGCAAACTACCATCTATTAAAATTGGTGGAGATGCATGATGCACAGTTTGCAGGCCATGTGGGCATCACCAAGTCAGGCGCTCCCAACATTCAAAAAATGACAGTAAACCGACCCCTGGCAGTAGAACGGCTGTAACTCTGCACTCACTGCGCCAAATGTTATGCTAAATGATTCACCATGTAGCCAACTCTGCCAGCTACCGTTCACCCATCCAGAATTATTATGCACGCAATAGGTCGTGCACAGCAAAGCATCAAAGTTGGTGATTCAAATTCAAGCCGTTGCGGGGCATGCAGTCATCGCTACGACCGCCCGCGCCGCTTTGGCTGCTCTACTCGAGCATGCGCGTCGGCAGCAACAGTCGGATCGGAGAACTATCACGGGAATGTGGCACCGGGCCCACCTCCCCCCCATACCTGGAGGGCAATGCCACAGCTCAGCCATATGGACTTACAACATGCTACTTACTAGGTTAAGCTCCTCCCAGACAGTGTTACAAACGCTCATACTCAGCTAAGCCAAAAGCTCACTTTGGTCGGTGACCACCAACTCCCTTAGCCGATTTCAGGGCCAGGGCCATGCAGTCAGTCACACAACACCACACCATGACCGAATCTGGCCTCGTCTCCTCTGAGAGTTATACTCCCCTACATGCCATCCACCTGCGTGCAAAGTTTCATAGCTCAACTGCCACCCCACAGCCCCGTGGCCCTGATTCTGCTTGGAGAACATCATGTCACTTTGAAGATGTCAAACTGATAGAGGCCTGGGTTGTTTGATGTGCGGTTTGTTTCAAGAGATCCGCCATTGGGTCAAGAACAAACATTTCGTGTCCGTTTTCCTCTAGGTGCAACGGGTGCGACACAGTGGAGGACACAGTGGAGGAGGGGGGGTGTAAGCCGGTGATACCTTAGTGTGCGCCGACCCAAATGGTGTATTCGGCGAGAACCGAACACGAATATATGTTCCAATCACCCCGTCTAGGTGCCCTGCACGCCTGGCAGGCATCGCGACGGGTGTTGGCCGGACATTCCATTTGTGCACAACCAGCTCACTACGCTAGGTAGATGGGTCCACAACGATGTGGCTCACGGTGCCAAGGAGGCCCATATCGCCGCTGTGATTTGTTCGCGGGCACATGTGGCAGTACGCGAGCAAAGACTCCAATGGCTAGCGCTGATGGTCAGATTACGCGGACTAAAACGTGGCTGCCAATGTGACAAGCGCTATTAAAAACGATGCGGTATTCAGAGAGTAGTCGCATGAACATTACTAACCCCATGTTGGGGCGGCCTGACACCAAGACGCTGGAGCGTATCTCCAGGATGTTCTGGTGGCCCCGCATGAGATCTGAAGTACGTCACTATGTGAGTAACTGTGATGCATGCCAGCGCAACAAGTCTGTGAATACCAGACCTGGTGGTTTGCTTACACCACTGGCCATACCCTATGACAGATGGGAGTCCATGTCTATGGACTTGATCACTAAACTACCGCCTGGTGATCATGGTTTTGATGCTATTGCTGTATTTGTGGATAGGCTATCTAAAATGGTACACTTTGTGCCATGTCGTGAGTCTATGAACGCTGAGGGCTTTGCCCGCCTGTTTACACTCCTACAAATTAATCCCTGCATTCTTCCCTGCGTTTTTGGCCAACCTTGTCCGATTGGGCTGAAATTTTGATAGATCGTGTTTTGCAGAAATTAAAACATATTGTCTTTTGGAAAAAATTTTCAAAAAACAATATGTTTTATTTTCTGCAAAACATCGGGCCTATTCCCAAGTTTTGTTTTTGCTCATTTGCTCGGATTCTCGGCGGTTGGGGCAGTTGTGGGTAACCGCCTCCGCCCAGTCTGCGCCTGCGCCTGCCTGCGCCTGCCTGGCTGGCTGAAAGCAGCGATCCCGGAGACTCACAGCAGAGTGCTTGGTTTCTGCCGCATTGCTTTGCCCGCTTTGCGGAGAATGCTAGTCCATCTAGTCCTGCTGGTGCGGAGAGTCTGACTTGCAGCCTGACTTGCACGACTGCATTGCACCGCAGCTCGCATTCTGCGCACTTGCACTTGCGATTGCACTTGCACTTGCACTTGCACTTGCACTTGCACTTGCACCACCATCACCCCCGACACCACCCCCGCAAACGGGAGTTCGGCGCACCTAGAGCACCTGCATCGTTGCACTACCACGAGACGAGACAAAGGATAGTGCACTCACGTGCAAACTGTAGCTCTGTACTGCAGCCTGACACAACCTGCTCCTAGTTGAGTTGCATTGCACTCTGTACAAGGCGGAGAGCATAGCCAACATGAGCCTCTTACTGCAGCCAACCTTACACGTACAACCTGCCCCTAGCAGAGTTCTAACACAACCTAGCCTAACAGCTCATCATTTACATCAATACGATACATCTGCCAGCCAAGAGGCACACAGGCACACAACTGCCTCGTAGCATAGTCGAAAGCCTTACCCCAGATGGATGCATAGCACCCTTACCTAGCACCCTGCCTCAACACTTCAACACTTCAACACAGCCAGTTGGGCCTGCTCGTAGGGCGCCACCGAGGATAACGCCTTGCCCTGTGTCGCCTTGGGAACGTTGCTGCTGCAAAACCTAGATGGCCTTCGCGACCAGCTGAGCCTGCTCGTAGGGCGCCACCGAGGATAACGTTTTGCCCACTGTCGCGAGGGCTGCCAGGGCCTTGGCGTGCTCCAGCAGCGAGTCCATACCCGCAGTGCCAGATTCTCTTGACTCAACCGCTGAACCTCCGAGCATTTCAAATTTGCTGAAGGTGTTAGCAAAGGGGTCTAGCAAATATGAAATGCTCGGCGGTTGGGTCCGGCGGTTGGGTCGCCAAGGGTCGTCCATTGGCGCTGCTAAGACGCCCCCCCAGCAGCTAAAGGTGTACAGGAGAATCGTATTGGGTCAGAACGCGCATCGCGCCAGCCAGTTTTGCACACGGCCAAAAAGTGTAGCGGTTGAGAGCAAATGGAGCATTTGAATTGCTAAAAACTCAGGAATAGGCCCATCATCTTTCAAATTTTCAGCCCGATCGGAGAAGGTTGGCCAAAAACGCAGGGAAGAATGCAGGGATTAATTTGTAGGAGTGTATTGATAATGTGTTTAAACACCATGGAGTGCCCAGAGAAATTATCTCTGACAGGGGCTCTCACTTTACTAATCATTTCTGGGCGTCAGTTATGGCCATTCTGGGTGTAAAAGAATGTAAATCCAGTGCTTACCATCTTGAGGCTGATGGTCAAACCGAATGGTATAATCGTACCCTGGAGGAAATGCTGCGTCATTACATCTCTCCTGCCCAGTCTGACTGGCCCTTCTTCCTGTCACTGGCTGAGTTTGCTGTGAACAACAGCTGGCAGGAATCCATCCAGTCCACGCCCTTCCTGGTCAATACTGGCCAGTCACCTCTAACGCTTGTACTGCTGGAGCTGCCAGGTGAGGTGTACTGTCCCTCTGCCAGGAAGCTGTCTGAATGGTGGCAGAGTAATGTCAAGCAGGCCCGCCATTTCATGGAGCAAGCTCAGCAGCGTCAGGCCTATCTGGCCAACAAGGCAATCTTAGCACGCTACAGTTGTGTGGAGTATACCCAATGCACATGGACATGGTGCACGAGTGCCTACCACCTACAGTATTGCCTGACCCCTAAGGGCTATAGTGCAGAGTTGGCATGAAAACATGCGCTGATTGTAAGCTGATGACAGCTCAAAGTGGGACACATGGTCACCCCCGCCATTGGCGGCACCCTTGATAAACTCTCATTGATCTTTAAGAGTTTTACAACGAATCTTGCGCAGTGCGGTGCAGCTCACCAGCGCGAGGTTAATGGGCTGCTCGGGCTGGTGTGCGCCTGTGCCGGGTTCAGCGGCATGGACGACCTGAATTCTTTGAGATTTTGTTCGGGCGCAGGATAGAGCGCGACTGGTTAAACTAACTTCCTGACCACATACTACTGGGCCTCAGCAGGCTGCGGCTGCTGCTGCTGGGCCTTGGGTGGCTTGTCTCGCAGCCGCTTGTACCCCAGGCAAGGGTACACTCCTACAAGTTAACCCCTGCGTCCGTCCCTGTGTGTTGACCGACCTTGTCCGATCGGGCTGAAATTTTGATAGATGGTAGTTTGCAGAATATAAAACATACTTTTCAGGAAAACATATTTTAAAAAAATCAAAGGCGGCTGCGCTGTGGCCCTGTGGCTAGAGTGCAGGAATGAGTGCAGGGAAAGGTTGCGGGCCACAGCGCAACAGCTGTTAATTTTTTCAAAACAATTTTTCTGAAAAAAATGTTTTATATTCTGCAAACTACCACTATCAAAATTTCAGCCCGATTGGACAAGGTCGGTCAACACGCAGGGACGGACGCAGGGATTAACTTGTAGGAGTGGTACTCCTTGCCCTTAGCTGGCAGCGCTCCCTGGTCTGGCCAGAAGCACAGCTCCAGCGTGCGCCACTTGCTCTCCCCAATGCGCTGCATGTTCAGCGTTGCATTGCAGTCCCTGTCCAGCCACCTCCCTTGCTGTGGTGCTGGCTTGGCTTTGGCAGCCTTGCCCTTGCCCTTGCCTGTGCCCTTGGTGGCCTGGGTGGGTTCAGCTGCCTGCTCAGCCTTGGTGCGCTTGTTGCGCTTGGCTGGCGGGAGAGTGCTGGGCCCAGGCTCCGAGGCTGTAGGCTGTGGCTGCGTGGCTGTGTGGGGGCTGTGTCAGGTGCGTGGGGTCATTACCGGGCAACTGTAGCGTGCAAGACACCACGCTGACAACCGTTAACTACCTTCGTTCCCACAGCGTGACACGGCCAGGGTTTAGAACGTTTCCCCCGAGGAGTCGAACCTCTGAAGCAGGTGTGCGCGAAGGCCCACCTGCCCCTTTCGCCCACCATGTCACACTGCAGTACAGAAGTACTCGGAGGCGAGCTAGGCTTCGAGGAGCCGTTCGCTACATTCCTCCCCCTCCAAAGAGGAAACGTTCCGCCCTCGTGAGAACACGAGGACTCGCAACACTAATTACTGATGCTAGGACAAACCATGCACTGCATTATATGCAGTCAACACTTCCAGGCAGTTCACAAGGTTATTCCTCGGCTCCCATGTGTTGTAAGAGTCATCATAACCCTGCCACTTAACTAAGTAGCCTCGTGCTTTACCAGCACGCACGCCACGATGGGCAAGTAACTTCTCCACCTCATACAGAGGCGCCTCATCCAACCACTCCACAGGAGGAGGCAAGTGAGGATGCTCACTGGTGTAGGGTCTCAGAAGAGACACATGGAACACAGGGTGCATGCGTGCCATGGCTTGTGGCAGGTCCAGGCGAACAGCAACAGGACCTACATGCTCTAGCACCTTGAAAGGTCCTATGAACCTAGGCAGCAGCTTCTTAGCCTTACCTGGCTTCATCTTGAGGTTCTTAGTGCTAAGAAGCACCAACTGACCAGTGTGGTACTCCACTTCCTGGCGTCCCTTGTTGGCCATATAGGCCTGTCGCCGCTGAGCCACCTCCATGAAGTGGCGAGCCTGCTTGACATTGCTCTGCCACCACTCAGACAGTCTCCTGGCAGTGGGACAGTACACCTCGCCAGGCAGCTCCAGCAGGGCAGGTGTCAAAGGTGACTGGCCAGTATTGACCAAGAAGGGCGTGGACTGGATGGACTCCTGCCAACTATTGTTGACAGCAAACTCAGCCAGAGATAGGAAGAAGGGCCAGTCAGACTGAGCAGGTGAGATATAATGGCGAAGCATTTCCTCTAGGGTACGATTGTACCTCTCAGTCTGACCATCAGACTGTGGATGATAGGCACTAGACTTACATTCCTTTACACCAAGAATGGTCATAATTGACGCCCAGAAATGATTAGTAAAATGGGAGCCCCTATCAGAGATGATTTCTCTAGGTACTCCATGGTGTTTAAACACATTGTCAATGAAGAGACGGGCAAAGCTCTCAGCATTCATAGACTCACGGCAAGGCACAAAGTGCACCATTTTAGATAGCCTGTCTACAAACACGGCAATGGCATCAAAGCCATGCTCACCAGGAGGTAGCTTAGTAATTAGGTCCATTGAAATAGACTCCCATCTGTCATAGGGTATGGCCAGAGGCGTGAGCAGGCCTCCAGGTTTGGTATTAACAGATTTGTTACGCTGGCAAGCATCACAGTTGGCCACATAATGGCGTACCTCAGACCTCATGCGGGGCCACCAGAACATCCTGGAGATACGCTCCAGCGTTTTGGTAATGCCCACATGACCTGCAAACTGCGCATCATGCATCTCCACCAAAATCCTGGTTTTGAGCTCTGGGCAGTTAGGGACCACTATCTGGTTCCTTTCTCTGGTGCGATACAGCCCATGCTGATCCTGATCATACTGATCCACCATGCTGGCAAAAGCCTCATCTGCTGCATACGCTGCCAGCAGCTGCTCTGTCATATTGACAGCATGCAGAGGGTGCAAAGGCACAGGGGGTGGGGGCAAAGGCTGCTCCAGCACCAACTGTGGCTGCGGCTCCTGCTGTGGCTGCTGCACAACTGGTTGCTGCTGCTGCACAGTAGCTTCCTCCCCCTCCAAAAGGCGCTTCCTACTCCTGGTCATAACCATGACAGGGTTTGTGACAGGAGCATCAGGTATGCGTGACAGGGGGTCAGCAGGGTTAGTATCACCAGGCAGGTACTCTATGGTAAAATTATACCGTGAGAGGAACTCTAACCATCTGGTTTGGCGTCTTGATAAGACCTTCTGCGTTTTCAGAGCCACTAAGGGCTTGTGATCTGTATATAGAGTGAAAGGGACACCCTCCAGGTAGCAACGCCACTCTTTACACGCAGTAATGATAGCAAGTAATTCCTGCTCTCCAGTGGTGTAATTCTTCTCAGCTGGAATCAGCTTTTTGCTTAAATAAGCCAGTGGGTAACCCTCTTGCATGAGCACCGCTCCTTCGCCTTGCAAAGAGGCATCACAATATACCTGGAAAGGCTTAGTGATATCAGGTATCTTAAGTAGAGGTACTTTAGATATAGCATGTTTGAGAGCATCGAAAGCTTGTGATTTGTCATCAGGCCATTTATGCCAGCTAAACTCAGTGCCTGCTTTACCAGTCAGGTCAGTGAGCGGTGCTGCAAGGGCACTGAAATTGTGTACAAATTTGCGCACAAAATTGGCAGCACCAAGAAATTGCTGCATGGCAGTTAAACTGCGTGGCACTGGCCAAGAGGTGATGGATTTCACCTTATCAGGGTCAACAGCAATACCCTGATCACTGACAATGTGACCCAGAAATTTCAGGGCAGTTTTGAGAAACTCACATTTTGACAGCTTAGCTTGGAACTGATGTTTCCTGAGCAGCTCCAAGACTCTCCTCAGATGATTGAAGTGATCTGGAACTGATTTGGACATGATGAGTATATCATCAATATACACCAGGGCACAGTCATTAATGACATCAGCAAAAGCATTATTCATAACACGTTGAAACGTGGCAGGTGCATTGGTTAATCCAAAGCATAGTACCTTAAACTGGTACAAGCCAGTAGGTGTCCTGAAAGCTGTCTTGGGCACATCCTCATCAGGGATCCTAATCTGGTGATAACCAGCCTGTAGGTCAAGTGATGAGAATACCGTGCAACCAGCTAACCTGTCAAACAAGTCATCCACTCTAGGCAGTGGGTATTGATCCCTTAGGGTTATCTTATTGAGCTGGCGGTAATCCACGCACATCCTTAACTCACCTGACTTCTTTTTCACAAAGAGGACAGGGGCAGCATAGGGTGAGGATGACGGCTCAATGATGCCCTGTTCCAGGAAAGCAGCAACCTGCTTCTTCATCTCCAGCAGCTCAGGTTGGCTCATCTTATAAGACGGCAGAGCTGGTGGCTTACAGCCAGGCTGAAGAGGGATGGTATGTCCCACTAGACGTTGAGGGGGCAGTTTGTTGAAGGGTGCAAAGACGTCCTCAAACTCAGATATGAGCGCTGTCAGCTGAGCTGCTACAGCATGGGGAATGTTGGTAGGGTAATTGATAGGTGTGTCAGGGGGTGAGGTTGTTGATTGAGTGTGGGGGACAGGGTCATTGGACAGCAGATTTGCTGGGGAAGGGGTAGGGTGCACGGACAGCAGATTTGCTGGAGGTGGGGTAAGGTTGACGGGTTGAGAGGATATCAGAGCGACCAGAGATTGGCCTCCTTTTCTTAACCACTTGTAGGCAACCTTAGCTGACACTGTAGCATGACTATGCTTGGCCAGTATATGGGCACAGTGTGGTGCCAGAATTGGCGCTGCAGGCTCACACTTGAGCACGGTCTTGTTAGCTGACATCTGCAGGGTCACTGTACGCGCCAGGTAATCCAGCAAAGCACCATTGGACTGCAACCAGTCGCTACCCATTAACACATCAAAAGCAGAGAACATCTCTGGCATAACTAACAAGTCTACTTGGCAGTTCAAAGACTGGACCTGCAGCTGTACAGTGCATGCATGTGTGCACATGACAGGCTGGCCATTTGCAACCTGGAACTCCCTAGGCTGCTGCAGTCTGTAGCTACTCAGAGAGTACATCTCAACAGCTGCACAATTGATGAAACTTGCTGCTGCACCACTGTCAAACAGCATGGTGCAATTCCTACCATTCACCTTGCCAGAGAACGAGAAGTGTAAAACACTGTCGTCTGCAGCACTGTCCCTTGGCAAACATGCCTGCTTAACTGGCACAGTCCCACAGGCACCAACACAGGCCTGGCGCACTGGTTGGGCAAAGCCTCAACGGCGCCGGTCACCCCTGGAGCCTTGCTGCTTCCAGCCACCCTTGCCAGGGGGGCTGCGGTCTCGCTTCTGGGGCCGGGGGGGAAGATCCCCAGGAGGGTTGGCATGGCGGGAAGGGGGGCCCAAGGAGGCAGGGCGGGGGTAGCCGCTGACCCGGCGGGCCTCATCTGCTGGCAGGTGCTTCAGGTTGCAGTAGTCACGGAAGTGGTTGGGGTTCCAGCAGTGATGGCACGCATAGCCAGGAATTGGCAGGGTGGACCCGCCAGCAGCAGGTGCTGGGCACACAGGGGCCGTGGCAGGGGGAGCCTGGGCAGCACGGCCAGCATGGCGGCCCCCACCTTGGCTGCTGTGGCGGCTGCCACGGTGTCCTCCACTGCTGCTGCTGCTGGACACGTCCCAGTAAGGGCCACGATGGGCAGGAGGGGGTGGTCCTCCAGCAAGGCCAGGAGGAGTCCTGAGGCGGTTCATCTGCTTAGGGGGCACAAAGGCAGCCACATGGGGAGCAGGTGGGCGACGTCCCACATGGTTGGTAGCTACTGCAAACAGTACCTTCTGTGCATTCACAGCAGCCTGAATGGCATCGTTCAGGGTGGGGTCACGCATCAGGGCAAGGTCATGCACCACCGAGGACTGCAGCTCAGATGTGAGCCCCCTAATGAAGGTGGCCACCAGCATAGCTGGTGCCATGCAGGTAGAACCTGCCACCGTCAGAGTGTTCCTGAAATCAGTGATGTAAGCATTCAAAGTGGAACCAGCCGACATGCGCAAGGCATTGGGATCCAGGAGTTTCCTGCGGTGCACATCTGACTCATTGCGCAGGTCATCACCAGCCATTTCCTTAAAGGAAGCACGCAGGTGGACCCATGTTGGCCTAGAGCCATGGGCAAGAATGTGAGCATTCCTGGTTGCAGGGTACCACACCTCTCTGGCTTTGCCTGTCAAGAAATTGGGCAAGGCATCAGCGGGGTCTATGCGCAAATATGCGCAGTGCACCTCAAGATCCTCACAGAAGATTTCTGCTACTCGGGAAGTGGCAAGGCACTGGTCCGTCCATTTGTCAGGACCTGGGATCTTAACCCTGGACATAGGGACTGGTGCAGCAAGTGTTGCATTGGCAGGAGGTGCAACCTGAGACAGAGGTGTCTGTCTGCCTGACAGCGGGGCCACAGGTGCAACAGTGCCTGACAAGGCTGGCGCAGCACCAAGAGCAGGTAACGCGGCAGAGGTGCCACTGCTTCTGTTCACAACAGGCCTGTCTGACTGGCTGCGAATGGCTGCAACACCTTGCTCTCCACTCACCACCACATTCAGGCGGTCCTGCAGGCTTTCCATCTCCGAGAGCTCAGCTCGCACGCGGACAGCCTCGTTCTGGGCAGCCTCCAGGTGCGCAGTGACCCCCACCAGCTGCTGGCGCAGGCGCTGAATCTCATCAGCTGCAGCTGCTGCGGCAGAAGTGCCGACTTCGGGGAGGATGGGCGCAGCTGTCAGGGCTCCCGCATACGAGAGAGAGCCAACGCCAGCAGCAGTCGCAGGAGGAGCAGGAGCAGCCTGAGGCTGAGCAGAAACGATGCTGTTCAGAGAAGTCAGAACAGATCTCAGCAAGTCCAGCGCCTGGGCGGGCTGCAGGCCTGTGATCTTCTCGACGTCTGCGAAAGCAGGGGCTGCAGCAGAAAGAGAGGGCGTGTTGTTGGCAGCAGGTGCCGTGCCAGTATTTGGCGCCCCAGCTGCAACAGGAACTCCTGCTGGGACTCCAGCGGCCGTGCTTGGAGTCGCTGGGGGCGGGGAACCAGGAGTCTGGCCCCCTGGAGCGGGACGCTCAGCCCGTTTGTCTCCGCCAGGCGGAGGTTCCTTGTTAGCAGTCATATTGCTTAGGAAAGGAAGGTAACGTTAAGCAACGTCGGTCGGAAACCAAAATGTAGCGTGCAAGACACCACGCTGACAACCGTTAACTACCTTCGTTCCCACAGCGTGACACGGCCAGGGTTTAGAACGTTTCCCCCGAGGAGTCGAACCTCTGAAGCAGGTGTGCGCGAAGGCCCACCTGCCCCTTTCGCCCACCATGTCACACTGCAGTACAGAAGTACTCGGAGGCGAGCTAGGCTTCGAGGAGCC